>VWYE01019488.1:70219-131035 GCA_013398995.1 Alaudala cheleensis | reverse complement strand
CCGCTCCCCTGAGCACTGTGCCCCTCGCTGTCCCCAGCTCCCCTGAGCACTGTGCCCCTCACTGCCCCCAGCTCCCCTGAGCACTCTGGGGAGGATCTCACAGGGATTTCTGTACCTTTCAGCATTTTTACGGCAACTGTTTTGCAGGTTGAAGATTTATCAATGCCAAAAGCAGACGCCTCCACCACCTTCCCAAAAGCACCATGACCCAGAGTTTTACCTAGAGAAGCAAGAGTCGAGAGTGAGCCCAGGCTGGAGGGGACATGCAACCTCAGCTGTGCAGGAGAACCAGGCACAGTGCACAGACACATCACATCCTGCAGCATATGGATATCCAGGCATCTCTATCCATATGGCCTGGATGCAACAGAGCACGGGAGAGAACAGAGGAGGGGAAATCACTGCACTCACTCGGGGCTGGCACCTACAGGGACTGAGGGGAGAAACGTTACCTGGGGCTGTTCTGGAGGCCAGGGAAGGCAGAGTTTGGGTTAATTGTGGCCCCCTGATCTCTCATGAATCCTGGAGAGAGCCAGCAAGGCAATCAGGGAATCACAATCCTTTAAACCTTGGGTTATGGACATTGATTTGATGGAAAAGCTGCACTAAATGGAGTTTAGGGTGATAACTTTTCTTTATTTTCCCTTTCATTTGGATTTTCCTGCCTGTTTTACTGGGTGTACTCTGAGGGCTCTGACCCAGGGTCTGGCTTTTTGGCCAGTTTCTGTGTCCCACCATCATCTCACATTTGGTGATTTTTTCTGTCCTCTCCTCCCATGTTTTCCAGCTGCAGCACCAAGAGCACAACAAATACAGGTATTTTCCCTGCACTCCACAGTGCACACAGATGTTACAGTTTTGCTGTACAAACACAGCCAGCTTTTTGCATTTTCTCACTCCATCAGCCACTGAACTGAGCTGTTCAGTGAAATGTGGCTCATTTCTCCATGAGAGCTTTTTACAGCTCAAAGCTGAGTTCTGGTGGCTGATAAGGAAGTGATTATTTGATGAATTGATAGCTTCATTCAAAAGAAAATTCACTTTCCTTTTTCTTCTATGGGAATGAAATCACACTTTTGGCAGGGAAAGTACTTGGATGTACCTTTCCTGCTTGTCTAGAGTTTGGCTTCCCTTTTCCAAGGAAAAGAGGTGCAGCTAGTTTTTTGAACACATATAAATAATATATGTCCCTTTTAGGAGTTAAGTAAAGGTGGCTCGTCCACCTTGGACAAATTGGTGCAAATCAGGTGTTAATTGATGAAGTATTAAGTCCTGTCCCTTTTGACAGAGTCTTTTGAATCCCTCATTTCACCTCCATTCAGGCTGATCCTGAACTCCGCTATCCCAAATCCAAGGGTGGCAGTACCCTGGCACTGTGACAGGCCCTCTCTGGGTTGTCCATCATCTCCGCTGCCATTGGGAATCATTTGGGATCATCCTTTCCCCGGCTGTGGCCCCAGAGCACTCACCCAGGCGCAGCCTGTCCCTGGGGAACTCCCACTTGCTGCTGTCGTAGGGCAGGCGCTCACACTGCTCGTCCAGGGGCATCTCCTCCGGGTCCATGATGATTGACAGGTATCCTGTTTTAATATCTGTGGCATCGGGCTAAAAGCAGGGTGGGGAGAGATGATTTAGGGGATTTACGCTGCGATCCCGAAGGGAGGGAGCTGTCTGGCAGCCCGGGGAGTTCCCTGCCTTCCAGGCAAATTTATTCGGAGCCAGGAATGCATCACTGCAGCTTCCTGCTTCTGCTCTACAGCCGAGACACGAATGTTTGTTTGTGGCTGCCACTCGTGGCTCTTGGGAAGAGGCACTGATTGATGCTGGGAAACACAAAATCTACCTGGATCAGCCAAAGGAAATCACTGATTTTCCACGGGAACTGCAGGAGCTGCACTTCCTGATGCATAGTTTGGCATTGTCACTGTGGTTTGTTCTCCACTTAATGGCTGCAACAGTTCTCCACTTAATGGCTGCAGCTTACTGCAATTTAAAATTGGTGGGAAGCTGCTGGAAATTGCTATTTCTGCTGCTGCTAAAGTGAGAAATTGTGGTTGGGTGGGTTCTGTGAGCAGGCTCACACAGCTGGGAAGTGCAAGAAGAAATTCAGTGTTGTCCACACCTCTGTCAAGCTGAGGTCAAGGATGAAAATGTGAACTTAATCCCTGTGTTTATAAGAGGAGGGGAAATTTTACTCAAATGTTGGAGATCAGCAGTGGGACAGCAGTTTGGTGAAAGCAGAGCAGAGAGAGCTGTGCTTCCCTTTCTGTTTGCTTTAGGAAAAAAGACCTAAATTCCTTGAAACTTTACTGCAACTTTACTTTTTGAGTCACAAAAGGAAGGTGAAAAAAGAGCAAGGAGATAAATCAGCTGCGTGGTTTGAGCTCATTTCTAGAGCAGTCAGCCTGGGATCTTTCTTTAATATCTTTTAGAGTCAAGTGCTGAAATCAAGTCCTCATTTTAGAGGATTTAGGGTATTTTTTGTTATTCTCACAAGCCAGTTTGATTCATAAAGAGGGAGGAGCCTGATTTTATGGTCCCACAGAAGTGGAAACATCACAAGTGCAAGGGTTCTCTAGAGAAGTCAACACAAACCATGGACTGAATTTTGCAGGGACATTTTTCCCAGTTTTTCTGCCCCAAACATTTGTCCCCAGACTCTGCTGTAACACTGACCAGATCCCAGCCTCTGTGCAGGGCAGGAGCTCTCTCACCTTTCTCAGTTTGCGGATGAAGAGGGTCAGGAGCAGCCAGAAGAGAGTGGCAGCCAGCCCTGTGCACACCAGAATGATCACCTCAATGTTGGATTTCTCCTCAGAGCCTGCAGATGAATGTACAGCCAGCTCAGAAATGTGCCCAGAACCCCTGAGAGAGCCCACTGGAGTTGTGCATTCCCTCAGGCCAGGCTCACCTTGGATTTTGATGAAGGCTGATGTGCTGTCCTGGCCCAAGTCATTGGAGGCCTGGCACTCATAGAGCCCCTCGTCGTCCTTCTTCACTCTCTCAATCACCAGGGTGTTGTTTTCCATGGAAATTCCTGTTTTAAGGCATTTTGGTTAATGTTGGCACAATAACCTGCCTGTCAAAAATACTTTTAGTGACAGAGCTGAAGGTCAGCTGCCACCCATGCAGGCTCTGGTGTTAGGACACATTTTAATCCTGTGCTCCTCCTGGTCTGGCAACCTCTCCCTGATTTTTTTTCCTCTTCAACACCTGGATAAATTATTTGGCATCATTTAAACAACAGCAAATGTGGCTGTTGATTTAGAGTGGGTAGAGCCTGGAAACAAATCCAGAAGTTAGCAAAGGAGTTCAGGATTGGTGTCTGATAGTAGGAAGGTACACTAGGAAAAATGGGAACTCAGTGGAATCACTGAAGGCTGTGGGAAGGGTTGGGACTTCTGACATGGGGAACATGGAACTCAAGTGAGGCATTTCTTGGAAAAGTAATGGTGTGAAGCAATCCTGGATTCACAGGAGTGGGAATAGAGAGGTTGCCTAGATATGACCCATGAGAGACTTTTCTACATTTAATTTTCCCAATTTCATTTTTCCTGATTTGTGGCACTGGGCTGAGAGTTCTTCTGTCTCATTGAGGGGATGATTGGGGTAGAAATAGGGAAATGGGTCAGGCCTGGAATCCAAAAGAGAAGGATATTTTGAATTTCTGGGTGTTCTGCCTGTGAATCCCGTTGTTGTTAACAAGAGTACTGCACACAGCTTGCCATGCACTGTGCTGAAATATTTACCCTGAGGTGTTTTTTCCAAATATTTTATTTATGTTTCCATTGGTTGGATGAGTTACATGCTTGTCCCTCTAGAATTATTTATAAAATTTCAGGAGCTATAAAGAGTTTCTCTCAGAACATTCTGATCTGAATTATAGATGATCCTAGATTTCCTACCTAGTCCAAGTTGCAAAATTAAAGCCACAGGACCAGTGACTGACATGGGATTCTCCATGATTTATGGGAGGACTCAGGACATACCCAGTTCTGCATTGGGGCAGTCTCACCTCCAGTGCCCTTCTGAGCACCAGAATATAAAAAAGACTTTAAGCCATTGCAGAGCATCCATAGGAAGGCACGAGGATGGGGAAGGGTCTGGAGGGGCCTTTTGAGGAGGGGCTGAGGGCATTTGGTTTGTTCAGCTGGAGAAGACTGAGGGGAGACCTCACTGCACTCTTCAACATCCTCCTGAGGGGCAGCTCCAATCCCTGCTCCTGTGACCAGGGACAGCACCCAGGGAATGCTGGAGCTGTGCCAGGGCAGGCTCAGGTTGGAGACCAGGAAAGGTTCTCCCAGAGGGTGCTGGGCACTGCCCAGGCTCCCCAGGGAATGGGCACAGCCCTGAGGCTGCCAGAGCTCCAGGAGAGTTTGGTCAGTCAGGGTGGGATTGTTGGGGGGTCTGTGCAGGACCAGGGGCTGGGCTGGATGATCTCTGTGAGCCCCTTCCCACTCAGCACAACCCATGATGGATTCTGTGGCACAGAGCTCGGAAGGTACCTGGGCTCAGGTGAGGGAGCTGCAGGCTCAGGTGAGGCTCCCTGCCCATGGTGGCCCTGTCCCTGTAGGGCTCTGTCCCACAGAGCTGAGAGCACATTCCCACCACTGGGCTGTGGGAAATAAAGGACATTCCATGTGCCATGGCATGCCCTGAACTCCTCTGCCAGGTGACTTTGCTGCAGTTTATCATGACCAGGACACCTGAGAGCTCAGGCCTGTGCTGCCAGACCCACCTGGCACAGGTACACCCTGTGGCTCAGGTTTGTGCCCACACTCTGGTCTCACACAGCAGCCTGAGCAGTGCTCCCTGATTTCCCAGACCTGTCTGATGTGTGCTGGGCTGGCTCTGCACAAAGGAGCTTCCTCTGACCTCCCAGTGCCAGCTGGAGCCCCTGCAGTGCTCTGGCACCCTTGGATTTGTGTGTGTGTGTGCACACATGGGCACAGTCATAGGTGCTGTGCCATGTCCTGCCAGTGCATGATCCCACGTTCCAGACCATTCTGGGGAGCAGGAGCTCACCTGATGCTGCTGAGATGGGGTAGCCATTCTTCCTCCAGGTGATCTGTGGCTCTGGGGTCCCACTGACCTTGCACTCCAGCAGGATCTTGCCACTGATGTTCACCTCCAGGTCTGTGAGGTTCTGGATCACGACCGGCGCCGCCCTCGCTGCAGCCACAGAGGAAAAGAGCCCCCAGTCAGGTTTGGGGAGGCTCTTCCCTCACCTCCCCTCCTTGCATGGCCTCTCTGGGCTGGATGTGGCAAAGGTTTGGTTGATCAGCTGATCAAAAATCCCCCCAAAGGTTCTGGGAGGAGTGGGTGAGTTTATTTGGTTTATTCTCACACTGTCTAAGCTCAGGTTTTGCAGTTCCAACTCCTCATCCTCTGAGGAAAACAAAGGACAGGGAGTGGGTGGTGCACATGCAAAGTGAAGACAAAGAGGAGAAAGGAGGGGGAAAAGAGGAAACAGTTCTAAAGGTTTTTTAGCTTCCATCAGGAATGCAGTTTCCTCCTTACTACAACCATGGTGATGCCCACTTTATGTTCATTTATGAAAGGTGCAGGACAGCAATGAATGAAATCACAAGCACAGCATGAAATAAACCCCAAACTTGCAGTGAGGACAGAAGATGGGGGGCATCAGAACATATAAAATGTTTGACTAGGGGAAGTAAAGCTGGTTTGGAGGGGCATTTCCATGTGTGCTCTCCACAGGAATTGCCTGACATGTGCCAGACAAAGAACAGACTCCAGTCATCCTCACAAGAACGTGATCCTGATTCCAGCTCTCCCTGCATGTATCCCAGTCTAGCTGTGTTTTTCCCATAGCCACGCTGTGTAGGTGTGTGTAGGTGGAAATCTGACTGACTGAATAAAAATATCTGCCAGGGGAGAGGAAAGGGAAGTGCCTGAATGCAGAGAGCAGAGCAAGGCCAGTGCCTCACAGCAGGTGATGCTCACAGCTGGCCCTGCTGCTGTGGGGACCAGCCAAACCATTGTCACTGCCCAGTACCTGAGTGAGACTCCTTCCCTTCCTCTCTGCCTCAGGAAAAGGGAGATGTCTGGGAACAAATCACCTCCCAGTCTGGAATCAGAGCTGTGGGTGAGGATCTGTGTGTGTGGAGGGGAGGGATGGGGAGGCTGCACAGGGAATGTGCTCGTTCACTCCAAGGCTGAAGCTAGCACTGGGCTGACCCTGCAGTGCCCCATGAGCCAGAGGAGCCAGTTTGAAAACCCCTGTCTAGTTCAGTTTCTGAAGCACTCTGACTGCTGCTGCCTGACTTGCTGCTGCATGTCTCAGTTCTACTCCAGTGCTGTGCTTTGGGTTTTCTTCACCTTTGGAAGGTGGTTAAGGCATCTATCCATTCCCCATGCCAGCAGCCCTTTCTCTTCTGAGGAGGGCCAGAGATGATCACCCACCTTCTTCACTCTGAAGCAGAAGAAACTTCACTGTTTTCAGTGACTTCCCACTGGCAGGAGTGTCCTGCCCTTTGTATTCCCACAGCCAGCCAGACTGGAGGATCTTAGTGAAATAAAAGATTTGGGGGCTTGGGTATAGGTAAGAAAATAATGGTTATAATAAAGTGCATCCCTCTTACCCAGAATAAATGGCACATGTCACTTGATTTTACTATTGCCCAGGGACATTTGGGATCTGCTGGGTCCAAATCTGTTCATGTATCTCATCCTGGCAGCTGAGAGTGGGCACCAAAGCCATACAGACCTGGGGTGAGCATCCCAAGTTACAGTTGTGCTGTCAGTAAATGGTGGGTGATGCTTTTTGTCCTCAGTCAACTCTAAACCTGCACCCAGCATGGAGCTGGGAAGATGAAATGCTGCTGAAATCACCTTTATGTGACTTCAGACATTTTATCCAAACCCAGCAGTGGCTTGGGTGAGTGTTCCCCATGCCAGGCTGTCAATCCACACAGAGTAAAGAACAAAATCCAAGCAGAGCAGGACACAAGGGTTGCATTAGGACACATCCCAGTGGCACTGTCCCCTGGCACATACCTCTGACCAGGAGCTGGCTGTGCTGCTCCAGTGTGTCTGTGCTGTTGTGCTGGTTCTGGGCTCGGCACCTGTAGAGGCCACTCTGCTCCTTGGTGACGTTGGGGAGGAGCAGGGTCAGAGAGATGGAGTAGTTGTCCATTTTCCTGACCACAGAGTGGCTGGGAGCTGGCTCTGAGGAGGGGTAGAACCAGGCCAGGTGGGTGTAGACGTACTTGGAGGCCCTGCAGGTCAGCTGGGCATCATTCCCCACGATGGCTGTGACCTGGGAGGATGTTTGCAGCCCAGAGGGCACATCTAGGAGGAAGGGAAAAAGTGTCTGGAATTAAATCCCAGCTGAGATCATCTTTGGCTGCCTGGCTGCTACTTGGGGGTCAAATTTCCAGCAGTAGTGGAACAAGCCAAATTTAATGAGGAAATGTGGAAACAGGCACTGGAGCTGGGAATTAGGGAAGTGAAAGTTCCTGTCACTGCCCAGTGCTAACCTGTGCTAGTCCAGCCCTCAGCATTCTAAAACATCCCATCTCCAAGTAATGAATGGAAAGCTTATAAATAGGAGTTAATGGACTGAGTGAGTTTAATCAGGAGCTGCTTCTATCCAAGTAGATAAATGTGTTTGTGAGCTCTTCCCTCTCCCCAGTCAGGGCTGCAAAGTATTAATTGCAGAGGAATAAAGAAACCCATTCCCATCCCTCAGGAGCAACACCTTCTTTCCCACTGAACAATCTCCTCAACTCTCTCTTATTCCAACTGTGCCAATATTTATTTTCATCACATGTGAATGCTGGATATTTACTTGATCACTGATGGATTAACTGATTTAATGATGTGTAAGTCCTTGAGGCCCTTATATTTAGCAGAGAAATTCTCTGAGTCTTGACTCTGACCTAGCCATGAAAGAGTGAGCTGTTTCTTGTTATACTTTTAGTAACTTTTCACTCAAGGAAAAAAAAAAATCAGTTTTCCTGAGGTGACGAACTGAATCCATTTGAAAACAAGAAAAAGTGAGTGGAAAGCCAGAGCCTGCCCTGCAGTAGCTGCCAGAGACCTGCAAGTGAATTGGGGCTGGAAGATATTTTACTGCCTTTGGATTTTGTTAATTTTAGGGATCTATCCACCTGAAAGAAAGCTCATGGATAACCACAGTGATCTGGAATTATTCTGCTGTCTGTTAGGTCAGGATTTTCAAGCAGCTGAGAGTTATGAGGAACCTCTCATCAATGTTACAAGGGGCAGACTCACTCTGGGCCACCTCCTGAACAGGAACAGGTTTGCCCTAAATCTGAGAGATGATTCAGTGCCAAGCTGTTGGTGAGATGCTTCCTCAGGCCAGGAGGAGCTGGGTGGGACTTTGAGAGGGCCAGGAGTTAAAGCAGAACAAGTGTGCACTGCATTTGCCATCTGCCAATTCCACCTGGAATTTGGCCAGGGGCTCCCACTGCAAAAACTTCTGCAGAAGCTCCAGCTGAGCAGAAATAGTGAGGCTGCTGAAATAACCCATCTGCCTTCTAATAAACCACATATTCCATAAAACACAGAGCCCTGGAGGAGCTTTCAGACATGATTAAAAGTCTCTCCTCTTCCCGAGTCATCTGGAGTAGAACCCATGAGCTTTTGCTTCATGGTTTTCAGAGACTGGCACCAGAAACACTTCACAAAAGGTCCAAAAAGAGAGGAGACCCCTCAGGCCACAGCTGTGGAAAATGTTATTTTTCTCTTCTCCCCTCGTGCTGGAGTTGCAGTTTGCTCTCTGCAGGGTGTTGTCAGGCTCAGTTGCTCTCTCTTGGTGCCAGCTCAGGCTGCCCTGTGTGACACATCCACTGCTCACCCCTGATGTCCTGTGCTTCCAACATGTCCAGATCCTGGGGGATGTCTGAGGCCACCAAACTGTAACTGGGAAAGCTGCAAGCCAGTGAAAACCCTGGGCTGTGGCACGAGCAGCATTTCACATCTCCTGAATCTCTCCAACCAAAGCAAGTGCAGCATCCCTTGGGGTAACACTGCCTTGGGCATGGCACAGCTTGTGCTGCAGCATTTCGGTGCAAATTCCCAATGAATGGGATGTGTCCATTCCCAATCCCTGAGTTTTGAAGGATGCTCCATAGTTTTGCTTTGCTGCTGGACTTGAAAGTTGCCAGGGTTTTTTTTCCTACCAACTTAACATTCTGGGAGCAGAGGGCTGGCTTGTTTTTCTTATCATTCCTTCTCCTGACATTTTTTATTTAGCATTTTGAATATTTTTAGCCGGAACCTGTGCTATTCTCTCCCATCTTGTTTGCCTTTCAAGCAGCTCTTTCAGCTCCAATAGAATATTCATTGATTTTCATTGCAGTGGAAGGGAAGAGAGAGGAAAAAAGAAGTTGCTCTGCTCTATCTTTTCATGCTCTCCTCTCAGTTTTCTCCTCCTACCTGGGTTATCAGGGGAGTGAGTGCAGCTTGGAGAGCACATTTCAAGTCAGTTCATCTCTCAGCCAGCTTTGCTTACATAATCCTGAACCTGAGCAGTGATTAACTTCCTTTCTCTGAGCAGATACTGTGCTTTAGAAGGCTCCTAATAAGTTGGCTAAAAGAATGCACCACGGGGCCTTTTCCCTTTTATCAGCAGTCACCAAACATTTGCCTTTGGTGTTGTGTTACAGCGGAGTAGCTGCGAATTTCCCTCTCCACCGTGCGGGGTCCGTGGCGAAAGAGGGAAAGGAGCCATTGGGGGGAGGTAAAAAGGCAGCATAAATCAAAGGCAAGGCTGGCTCCGTTTGTGTTTACAAGGAATTAATTGTTTTTCATTTCCTGTGCTTTGCACAATAATCTGTGTAATTCAAAACTTCTGCTCTTACCCAAATTCCAGCCCTGGGCCTGGCAGGGGGGGCTGCCCCTGGAACAGGGATGGAGGGAAGGGGGAGCCCCTCTCTCTGGAACGGTGGTGCTTGTCAGGAATCCTGTCAACACCTTGGGAATGAGCAGTCTGGAGTGGCACAAAATCCTAGAACAGCCCAGCTCATCCATTGTTCTGCTGGCTGAGAGCAGATTTTTATCTCCTGCTGGAAATGCAATATTTTCTTTCGGGTAGAAATCTTTAACTCCATTTTTCTCAGTTGTTTTGGCAATCAGATAAACCCTTGAAAAAAGGGCTTTGGTTATTATTTGTTATTCTTATCATAATTCATTTCTATTCCCAGAACATTCCAAGTGTTCAAATGGGTGGGATGCCACTTTGCTGGATGTAGTGCAGTCAGACAAAGGCTGCAATTTGATTTACTCTGGACCTGCAGCTCTGTGGAGCTGCCCTTTCCAAGGTGCAGAGCAGAGATTAGAGTGTAAATGACACTTGTCCATGGCAGAGAATCCCTGCAGGAGACACCAGGGCAGCTTTTCACTGCACTGGGGACTTTGCAGCCTGCTTGGAATGTCCTTTGGAGCTGGAGGTGGACAGTGACATTTCTGATTATCTGATGGCTCACCCAAGGCTCCAGTGGGAACTCTGGAGTCAGAGCAGTGGTGGGAGAGGCAGGAGGGGTCACATCTTCACTGGATTGACACAAAACAAGAATCCCAGAGTCAGAGTTAGGCCAGGGCCCGATGGATAAATGCCTTTAGGAGAGACTGCAGAGGGCTGCAGAGGGACAGTGACAGGCAGGACATCTGCAGGAGGGGCTGTCACTGCATGATGAGATTTCTCATCAATCTGGACCCCTTATAAGGTTTGGATTCTGAGTGATCTCCAAATCCTTGTGACCCTTCATGAAATGAACTCTGCTGGCAGAGAAATGATTTAAAAATAGAGCCCGGTGCTATTTCTGGTGTCCGTGGGAGTTTTTGTGGGGGTTCTGCAGTGGAAGAACAAAATGGTTGCTGACAATTATTCCACAGGGATAAATTAATTTTTCTGAAATGAAGGTAGTGGTGGAAACATCAGACTGAAGTGAGCACATCCCCAGAGAGCAGCCTGAGGACACCTGAGGAAGTGTCCCTGGAACACTCTGCACGTCCTGGGAAAACATCTCAACCCCGCCCCAGTGGAACAGGGATATGGAGGAGTTCAGTCTCTGTGTGATCTTCAGAGAAGTGAGTTAAGGCCAATTCAGCCAGAAGATCTGGAAGCAGCTCAGGGAGCAGTAGCTTGTTTGTTGGTAGGAGATAATAGGAGAGCAGGTCCTTAAAACCAGCAAATTGCTGAATTAATTGTGGGATGCCACACTGGCAGCTGCTTTGCAGAGTGAAATGCTTTTCCCAGATGTCCCAAAGCCCCACGTGTTGCTCAGTGCTCTCCAGCTCTACCCCAGCCTCCAGCTCAGCCCTTAGGCTCTACCTGCCCAGAATGAACCACCTCCAAATGATAAAGTGACCAGCTCAGAGCCTTGTGCTGCCTGGAACCTCCCAGGCTGTCCCTGGATGTCCCTCACACTGAGAGAGGAGAAACCTCCTGGGGAGAGTAACCTGGAGCCTGCTCCAGCTGTTCCAGGTGTGAGCAGGACCTGCAGAGCTCTCCCCTGGCCCTGCTGGAGCAGCTCTCAGAGGGGACCCTCCCATGGAGGAAGCCCCCAGCAGGTCACTGCTGCTGTTTCACTGCTGCAGCATGACCTAGTTTAGCCACATTCACAAAGTTTTCATTCCTTTCTAATCCATAAACACCACTATTTTTAAATACAGCACTTCCAAAAGCCAGCCATGCTCAGTCAGCATTTGCCTCTTCCCCAGAATGGTGCAGACTCCCAGTTTTCCCTTCACAGGCTGGAATAAATCTGTCTTGCCAAGCCCTGTTCACCTCCTGGTCTGCTTGGGTGGAAACATTCCCACCATAACCACTGTCAGTAATTTCACCCAGTGATTCATTTCCCTCATAATTCAAACTGCATGATTAAAACACTTGTGTCTCAAAACATCACTAGATGGATCTTGAAATAAAAAATTTGAAATATTATCTCACTGTGGGTGGAAAAAAAACCCCTACATAATTTAATTATGAAAATAAACCAGAGTTGTTCAAGGTGCATGGGATGATGTAACCCCTTGGATCTGACCTCATGCTCATGGCTTATTTCTCTGGGTTTAGTCACCAAGTGTGGCAGTTCTGTGAAGAGCTTGGATAACCCAAGGGGTGAGGTGTAAA
Source organism: Alaudala cheleensis (assembly GCA_013398995.1). NCBI lineage: Eukaryota > Metazoa > Chordata > Aves > Passeriformes > Alaudidae > Alaudala > Alaudala cheleensis. The sequence continues at coordinate 118,914 of VWYE01019488.1, read as the reverse complement.
ATTAATGGCTGCTCTTCAGCCTGCCTTGGACATCTTGGGGACCTCTTATATAAGCTGTATCTCCCAAAAATGCACCTTGAAGGGCACTTCCCTGAGGAAATAAGAGCTGGAGCTTTGGGAAGGCTGAAAGCCTCTCCTGTCATCTCTAATGGAGGTGAAATCTTTCCCCTCCATGGCTCCTGGTTCATTTTTGTTGGATGGCATTATCTCTTGGCATTTGTGTGTAACACCAATGGGAACAGTGTTTGATGAGCCCTTTTTTTGGCTAGAAGGATTTGAAAGGTGCTGGATTCCTTTGGAGCAATGGAGTCAAACAAGCCAGGAGGGAAGAGAGGCACAGGAGTGCAGATCCCTGCCATGAGCGAGCTCTGCCCTCCCACCTTGCTCATGGGCAAGGAACCAAGCAGTGAGGATCAGACATTTACTTTCTAGGACACTTCTGCACTCCTTGTTCTAAAAATCGATATCTTGCTGCAAGAGCTGCCAGCCAACATCCACTCACCCAGAAAGAGAGCACAGAAACAAACCCAGTTTGTTCTGGGTGAGCACTTGAACAAGGCTGTCCCTGCACTCTCCTCTCTTTTTAAGCTGCTATCTCTCCTGAAAGCATGATGTGGATCTTGATCTCACTCCTAAAGAATTGCTGTGCTGAAAGGTTAAGCAGATATTTGTTTGGATTTGTGTTCTTTGGAGGACCTGTTCCCTGCACAAAGGGCACTGCAAAGGCCAGAGGCTCAGGCAGGGCCTGGACAGGGCTGGATCCTTGGTCACCTTCGTGTGGCTGCTGATTTCCTTGGAGACCAACCTTTCTCCTGGCTCAGGGAGAGTCTCCAGGCCTCTGGAACACCACAAAGGCCCCAGCTTTGCCACAGGTTTCCCGAGGAGAGCGCTCAGAATCACCAGTGTTGCTTTAAGGCACAGAGACACGGCCTTGGGGCTGCAGCTGCAGCTGAAAGGGCAAAGGGCCACAGGGGCTGAGGCTGGACATGTCCACCCCAGCTGAAAGGGCAAAGGGCTGAGGCTGGACATGTCCACCCTGCTGGAAAGGGCCACAGGGGCTGAGGCTGGACATGTCCACCCCAGCTGGAAAGGGCAAAGGGCCACAGGGGCTGAGGCTGGACATGCCCACCCTGCTGGAAAGGGCAAAGGCCCATCAGGGCTAAGGCTGGACATGTCCACCCCAGCTGAAAGGGCAAATTGGGAAGGCTGGACATGTCCACCCCAGCTGGAAAGGGCAAAGGGCCACAGGGGCTGAGGCTGGACATGCCCACCCTGCTGGAAAGGGCCATGGGGGCTGAGGCTGGATATGTCCACCCCAGCTGGAAAGGGCAAAGGGCCACAGGGGCTGAGGCTGGACATGTCCACCCTGCTGGAAAGAGCCATGGGGGCTGAGGCTGGACATGCCCACCCTGCTGGAAAGGGCAAAGGCCCATCAGGGCTAAGGCTGGACATGCCCACCCTGCTGGAAAGGGCACAGGGGCTGAGGCTGGACATGTCCACCCCAGCTGGAAAGGGCAAAGGGGGCTGGGCTGAGGCTGGACATGTCCACTCCAGCTGGACCCTGCCTTGTGTGGGGTGAGGAGCCTGGCATGGCTGGACATGGCTCCAAAACACAGCACACAGACACAGCCAGGAGTCTAAAGCAGCCCTCAGCAGCCATGTGGAACTGCCAGGGAAATGAGAGCAGCAGCAGCAGGAGCTGCCTTTGGTGAGGTGTTTGTGGTGTTTACCTGACACGTAGAACTCGATGCTCCGCTCGTCCTCGCCCACCTTGTTGGAAGCCACGCAGTAGAAGATGCCCGAGGCACTGCTGTTCTCCATGGTGAGGGTGCTCACAATCTGACAGAGAGAGAACAAGGAATGGCTCTGAGGTTGGGGCAGCCTGGCAGAGCCTGTGCCAGGGGGCAAAAGCTGGTAGGAAAGTTGTTTCTAGTTAATAATGGGTGGAAGTTCAGACAAGTCTGCTACTTAGAATTTGTCTCTCGTCATCTCAGCCCAGCTAATTCTCTTCCCTCCTCATTCCTAAACCTTACCCTTCCTTTTTTTCCCTGTCTTACCCATGAAAAACACAGCCAGTTTTTGAGGAACTGCCAAGGTCTTTGTGTGACAACATCAAGCAAAAAGCTGAAGTGAAGGGCCTGGAGGATCCATCCAAACACAGTCCCACATCCATCTGTTCCCTTTCCTGCTTCTCAGCTCTGGGTTTTGTGGGGAATATCCACGTTTGCATGGGAAGCAGGTAATTCCTACGGATGTGGTACAAAGAGTATTGCAGGATTTTGCTTTTCCCCTCAGAGAAGGGAGGGAATGACGTGGCCCCTTTGGGCTGGGAGCCCCTGGATTCCAAAACCCTTCCTTGGAGCTGGACAGGACTCATTCAGTGAGGGAGGAAGCTCTGGAGAAGCTGCCAGTGCTGTAACACCAAGCAAATGCAGAATGGAGAAGGAAGCAGCAATCTCCTGAGCTTCACCACATCAGAAAAAGAGGTGTCTCTGTTATTCCTGGGGCTGAACTCAAACATGTCCTTAAGAATTTGTGTTCCTTACACATCCCAAAGCTCCCACTGGTGAGGCCCAGCCATGTGGCACTGCCCTGTCCCTGTCACTGTGCAGCCTCTCAGGCTCACACAGGAATATCCACACACCCTGCCTTTAATTATTCCTTGTCTCCCCTTGGAGTGTGAGCAGAAAACAGGGCCTGAGCCACCAAGACAGAGATGTTCTTGCAGGATTCCTCTGCTTCCCCTGCAGCCATTCACCTGAGGAGCTCTGAGCCCTCACATTTGGAACAAATATCACTTTCTTTGCCATCCTCTCTAAGGCCTTTGAGAATCAAAACTTATAACACCCTCTGGCCCTTTGTCCTTATCTCCAGAGAGCTCTTTGAAGTGCACAGAAGCATCTCTGGACTTTCTTTTTAATATCCTAAACTAAACTCTCACAAGACATTCCTTTACCCCTCCTAAAGCTGCCCCATGAGTGTGTCTAGAGCTGTGTGGGATGCATTTTCTGAGTTATTTAAGATTTGCTCAGATCTGGCACTTAAAATCCCCCAGGGAAATGAGTTCCAAAGGTTTTGATCCCATGTGTGTTTGACATTCTAATGGGGAGCATTTGCAGCAGAACAAGGGCTGAATGGAAAAGTCTTTACTTTTCCTGGGCACCAAGCACAAGAAGGGGAACCCCCAAATTTAGGGGTGAAAAAGGAGAGCAGCAAACCCAGTTCCCTCTGGTGTCCACCACAGAGAGAGCAGTGCAGTCCTGAGTGATTTATGATGTGTAAATAGCTCTGCCTTGGCTATAAAATCAGCCTGGCCATAAAATCAGCCTGGCTATAAAATCAGCCTGGCTATAAAATCAGCCTGCTCCTCGTCCTGGTGCTGGTGCTGGAGCTGTGGCCCAGTGCCACGGGCTGGGGATGAGCACACATTCAGAGCCCTGAGCAGCAACTCCTGCTGAATCAGGACCAACATCTTCCTCCTCATGGCTGCTGCATCTGAGGCTTTCATGTTTGGGAAGAGCAAAAGCCAATGTACGTGCTGAGGACAGAAGGGGATACATTTGGACAGCTCTTTAACAGCAATTAGTCTTCCTAAGTGACAGCTCGAGCTGGGAAGTGGAGGATAACACTGCAGAGCCAGGCAAAATCATAAAACATCCATTTTGGGACATGTCCAAAGTGTTAGGGGTGACACTGTGGCTCCTCTAAACACTGATGCAATGCCTCAAGCTGCTTGGTGGCCCAGGGGTAAATGCTCATGAGCACACACACAGACAGATGCTGACATCTCCAGCTCCATAACTCAGGAAAAGTCTGGCAGGGCAGTGGGAAAACAAAAAAAGCAAATAGCTCTCCTGAGACCTCACTGGAGCTAATCTCAGTCGTGTCTAGATATGAAAGTGAAAAAGATGGTAAATGACAGTGGGAAACAATCTGGGAACCAATTCTTGGGGGAAAAAAACTACTGAGGAATAGAGAGAAAGTAATTTTCTTGCTTGGATGTTCCAGTCATTGTTGTGCACTTGGATCCCAGCTGGTTCCTCACCTGAGCACCAGAGATCAGGCACTTTCCTGACTTGGCCCAGAGCTGGCACCTGCCAGAGCCCTCCAAACTGGGAGTTTTAAACCAGCAGCATCCAGCAGAGGTCTTCAGAGATCCCAGAGCTGGCAACTCAAGATTTTGAGTGATTGTCTCATTAAATGAATCCCTTGGAATCATTCTGTATCAACCTTTCATTCCAGCTGTGTGCTGCAGTGAAATCCCTGAGCCTGGGAGCCCAGTTATCTTTCCAACATCTGAAATAAAGTTCTCAGTGGTCAAACGAACCTAATCCTGGTTGGTTTTGTAGCTGAAATTTGAAATCTGTGTGTGTTTGGTCACAGTGGCAGGTCAGGATAAGGATTTTGTTCTTCTAAATGCCATCCCTAATGAAAAAATGGTTTAAACTGGAGCACCCAAACTCAGGGATCTTTATCCATTATTAACAGTGCAAACTGTTGCACTCTGTAGGGGCACAATCCCAGAATCTGGGGACCTTTAGCAGACAGTGGAAAAATTGGGAGGGAACAATCCCTGTGTGTGCTTAGTCCATGCACCTGGAGAAGTATTTTCCACTCCTGGAATCAGAGCCAGGGTAGAAAAGCTTGAGACATGTTGGAGTGAGTCCAGAGGAGCCATGGAACTGCTCCAGGGCTGGAGCCCCTCTGGAGCCAGGCTGGGAGAGCTGGGGGTGCTCACCTGGAGAGGAGATGGATCCAGGGAGAGGTTTTAGGTCCTTTCGGGGCCTAAAGAGGCTCCAGGAGAGCTGGAGAGGGACTGGGGACAAGGGATGGAGGGACAGGACACAGGGAATGGCTCCCAGTGCCAGAGGGCAGGGATGGATGGGATATTGGGCAGGAATTGTTCCCTGGCAGGGTGGGCAGGCCCTGGCACAGGGTGCCCAGAGCAGCTGGGGCTGCCCCTGGATCCCTGGCAGTGCCCAAGGCCAGGCTGGACATTGGGGCTGGGAGCAGCCTGGGACAGTGGGAGGTGTCCCTGCCATGGCAGGGGTGGCACTGGAGGGTCTCCAAGTCCCTCACAGCCCAAACCCCTCTGTGATTCCACGATCAAGGCAGAAAACCCAGAGCACAGCACTCTCTGCTGAGCTGAATAATGATGGGTGTGAAACCTGCAGTTGCCTTCAAACGTTGTGTCTGCACTGAAAATGCCACCAATGAACTATTTTCAGCATGGAAATGTGCAGTTTCCAGTGTCCCTGTCCCTGAGAGCAGCAGTGACAGGTTCCCAGCTGCCAATGAGCTGCAGCCACAGGGGCTGTCCCACCTCAGCTCCTGTGCAGGCAGCGCTGGCACGGGGCTAATTAATAACAAATTATTGGCATGTTGTGTCTAGACATCTTCCTAGTGGGAGCTGGATGGGATCCTGGGAGTTCACTGCATTCCAAACACATCCCAGGCTTGGATTTGGAATGAAGGACTCCATTTCCTATTACTTAACCTAAAGGCCACCCAATACTGCGAGCCCAAGGAAGGGATTATTAGCTAATAAATAATTACTAGGAAAGAATCAACTAAGTTTAAAACTGAATAAGCAAAGGAATAAAATGACTGATTTCTGAAGAGCAGCTCTGACAAGTAAATAGAGCTTGCTGCTGGGAAAACTCCTGATGGAATAGTTCAATAAAGTCCATATGTAATGTTCCTGAACTGATAAAAACAAGTTATTTTAGAAGCAGCCAAATAACATTCCCCAGCCGTGCACTGTGAGTGTTTTAAGACATCTTGTAGTAAGGACAGAGCAACAAGACCTTTTTAAAGCTGGAGCCAGCATGAATTAATAGCTCTTGTTATTCCTTGCTTTCTCTTTCCTTTGTCTAATCCCTCCCCCACCGGGAGCTTTAGTTAACAATCCTTCCTCTTTCACTTCGTTAGCTCTCCGTGGGTGAGGATGAGGAGTGGAAAACGTGGGTGGAAAACTTCTCAGCTGTCTGCCTCTGGCAGAGCTGGGCTGGAGGTGGCAACAGGGAGATGGAATTACAGGAACTTCAGCAGGGACCCTGCACAGAGAGCACTCAGCTCACTCCTCATCCATCCACTTGAGTGGCACACACTCACACTTGTTTGGATGGCCTGACAGTCCTGAGCCAGGATTGGAGTTCATTCACTCAAAACATGCTAAAGGATGGACTGAGGATGAGTGAGGAGTCTGGGAGCTGGCTGAGAACTTGCAGCTTTGCTCCCATCTCTGGCAGGGGGTGTTCTCTGCCTGGGAAAGGGGAGCCACCCTTCAGTGTGAGCAGAGCTGGTGGCAGCACTGGGAGGGCAGGAAAGCTGCTGGACTGGGCTGGGAACTGGGTTAACTGGAGGTTTGAGGTGCCTCTGGAGGAACTGTGGGGTGGAGGGACTGATCACCCTCCAGCCCCTGGAGCAGGTGGGTAAATCCTGGCTGGTCCTAAGCAATCATCATCCCCTGCTCCTTCCTCCAGTGACTGCAGATTTTTTGTTCTTTTTGTTCCTTCAGGAGTCTAAACTTGCCATTTTTGGTTTAGTTTTCTTGAGTGGTTGTGAATTTGGGAGGTCAGGGAAGACACAGGGCCAGTTCTGATGTCCTGCTGCTGGCCAGGCTCTCACCACACCCACCAAGGACAGTTCCTATGCCTGGGCAGTGCCTGGCACACCTGGGCTGATCCCCAGGGAATGGCTGCTGTGTCCCAGCCCCTCCCTGTGCCTGTCCCTCCCCTGCCACAGCCTGCGGTGACAGGGCTGGGGAAGCTCCTTGAAGTGGCAGGTTTGAGCAGCCTGGCTGAGCTGCTCACACACCTCTCACCACACACATCCCACTGCTCTAATGGAGTCTTTTTGTTCCTTCAGGAGGTCTAAACTTGGCATTTTTGGGTCAGTTTTCTTGAGTGGTTGTGAATTTCACCAGTAGAAATACCCACGTGGCCTGGCCACTCTCATATAGACATGAAAGGGAGAAAAGAGATGAAAAGAACCCCCCAGTGGGCACTGAATTATGCATGAGTCTTGCTGTTCCCTTCTGCTGGTCCCCAGCTCAGGCCAGTTTGTTATTTTGCTAACAGGAATGAAAATAAAATAGCAACCTAGCTCCTTGTGACTTGAAAAGTCAGGCAATTCCTGCAGTCACGGGTGTTACACCTGGTGTGAAAAGCAGATTCAGAGGAGCTTTAAAGCAGTGCTTTAAATCCCAAAGTGAGGAGTTCAACACCCCAGGGAAAATGAAACTATCACAGTGCAACTGCCTCAACCACTGTTTGACCAAAACTTCACTGAAGTGCATCATAACCTGAACCACAACCTCGTGCTTTTCCTCAGGAATGAGACTCAGGCTCAGGAAGGCAGGAGGAGGTGCCATTCACTTCTCTACCTGTGGAATACTCATGGGATAATCGTGATGAGGATGATGACAAGAGAGCTCAATTTGACATGGCATTTCTGTCAGGAGGTGTCTGAAGAGCTTCATGTGATCAAAGAGCACCTGGGGTTTGCTGGGAGAGCCCGTGCCTGCTGCCCTGCCAGCTTGCTTTGGGCAAATTTCTGGATCTGGTGATTCCAGGGGAGTTATCCCCGTATTTTCAGCAGCTCTAAACAGTTAATGCAAGTTTTCACATGTGGCTGCACCAGCTTTCATTGCTGCAGCTCCCAAGGGTGAATTCTTGGGTGCTGACAAATCCTAGAGCCCAGATGAATTCCACCTTCTGCCCAACACTCCAGTGCTCATGGGACAGGCTCAAATCCCACAGGAAATTCCCCAACCCCAGCTCATCCCAGGTTCCTAACACAGCTCCTGAAAGCTCTGGCTCCAGCAGCTTTATTTTTTCATCTCCTTGATTAATACAGGTGAGTTACTTGCTGGGACATGGTGGGAATGGACTGGGCTGTTTCCTGTCTGGTCCATTCCTGGTGGGAATAACGACTGGTAAAACTCAAGGAAATGTCTGAAGACTTTTTCCTCAGAGACTTTTTAAAAAATTATATTCTATAATATAAAAACTCCAATTAACACAGAGCCTTGGACTTTAGAAAAAGGGGAAGGAAAGGAACTGTCTGCAATGTAAGCAGGGAGTGAAACCTGAGATTCCTGTAATTTAGTGACATTAATCTTAATCAGGACATGAGAATTAATAGGAAACACCTCAGACTGTGTTTTCAGCCAGGAAGAAAAAGAATGAGTATACTATAAACTGTAAAATTATGTAGCTCCTAACTTTAATCATGAAATATGTAAAAGCTGATTATATATATATAATATATGGAGACAAACAGTAGCTTTGAGAGTCTCAAAGCTCTTGTCAGCCCATGCAGCAACCAAAAAGTCTTAGAAAAAGAGGAAACTTTGAAGGTAAATGTCACCAACCTCCATTTTTATAAATAATTAGTACTTTTAGGGGGTTGCTTTTACCTAAGATGCAAAGTTCTTAAAGAATACATTAAAGCCAGAGCTGAAGGGGTGCTCTGCCATCTAAATAAATCCAATTTATAAATATATCCCAGCAATGGAAAAAGTCAGGAATGAGGGTGAACACTGATTTTCTCCTTCCCAGCCCAAGCTCCATGTTTTCAGAGCTCTGGTTTGGATTATGTTGAGAACTGGAAAGTCTCCCTGAGACAGAGCAGATGGCTGAGGCACTGATCCTGCCAGATGCTGATTTAGTCTGGACCCAGTCCAGAAGAGCACTTTAGCTTTGTGCTTAACTTTAAGCACAGGAGTAACTCAAGAACTGTGCCATTCTCAGAGGCAGCACCCAGCACCCTGCAGGATCAGCCACTGAACCATCTGGAACATCCACCTCAAAACCTGGAGCTGCAAACCCCCTCCTGGAGCCAACAACCCCTGCAAGTCCAGCAGGCAATCCCAGGCAGAGCCCAGCACAGCCAGGAGGGACAAATCCACTGCAGGTTCCCAGCCTGGACTTGGGGAACATCAGCCAGGGGCACCACAGGGGGACACTGAACAGGTCATTCCTGCAGGGATCTCTGCAGCTCACACAGGCAGGGGGATCCCAGGGCTGCTGGAAGGGGGAGCAGGCAGGGAAGTGTCCAGGGAAGGTTCTCCCTCCTTCATTGTCCCAGGGAAGTGGTTTCCACCTGCCACCTGCACCCTCTGGAAATCAGAGCAGGTACCTGTGGCACTGTGACCACACACCTGGGCAGCTCCTGCTGCTGGGAGGGAGAGAACAGGGCAGGACAAGGGGGGACAGGACAAAGCAGGGCAGGACAAGGGGGGACAGGACAAAGCAGAGCAGGACCAAGAGCTCTCCAAGTGTTTCACGCACTCAGAGCCCTCACCAGCATTCACATCACAGCACCCCCCGAACTGCAGCACTCTCACACTTTCTCAGGACTGAGGGAGACACAGGAGGTTTTGACCCAGAAGTCTTGGGAGAGTTTAAACAGGGTGTGTGACATCATTGCCAAACCCCAGCAGTTGTAAACAGCAGAGATCTGGGATGATCCCAGCGCTGGGGAATTCCAAGCATGCAAAGAACCCTCAGCAGCTTGGGAACCAGAGCTGGGGGTGAGCATCCCCTGACATCATCCCCAGGCTGTCCCACACATACCTTCAGTTTATCCCCCTGCCTCACGGGGGTGTTCTCGATGCTCCTGATCTTGTTTCCTATGACCATGTTCTCCCAAACCACGACTTTTGGCCCCTCAGGATTGCACCTGGAGGTAGAAAAGCAGAGATGGTGTTCAAGGTAAGCAGGGAGGTGTAATGGAGTGAGAAAATGTCAATATTAGACAATAATCTTAGGTCTTAAATACTCCTAAGAACTGTTGCTGTTGGAGTCTGTTACTTCTTTGTGAAATTCCTCCATTCCTTCTTTGTAATGTTTCAAAATTATTTACAAAGCACCTTGACAGAGGCAAACAAAAAAAGCATGACCAGCAATGAACCCTCCAGTCTTTGCAAAGATCAGAAATGGAAAATACTGGACAGTTAATTAAATCATGTGAGTTTTATCTGGCTAATCTAAGTTATATTTCCAAATTCAAAATGCCAGTCACTCCAAACTGTGGGGAGGTGGATGGTGCTGAGTGCCAGCCTGTGCTCAGCTTCCAGCAGGAAGTGTGGGCTGAGGGAGTAGAATGGATGAATATTGGGATAGAACAGCAGAAGGCTCCATTAATGCTGCAAATCCCACAGAAGACACTTATCAATGTTCATTTTGGAATATGGGCAAGGAGCAGAGTGGGTAACACGTCACGTGGGAAGGTCCAGCTGCACCATCCAGGGCAAAGAACTTCCCTGTCTTCCTCAGCCTGGTAAAACCAAGCATGGACACAGCTCTTCTTATTGCCAGAAATGCAAAGGTGTGAGCCCACCACAGCCTTTCAGGAGGTGAAATGAATGAGGACTTTTAGAGGTGCTGACCAAGGGCTGATGCTGCAGAAAATTCCTCCATAAATCAGCCGTGCCTTTGCCAAAGCCACACAAAGCACAGGGGCAACTCCCTGGGCCAGGGGAGGGTTTGGAGCTCTCAGAAGGGCTTAATTAGAAGATCTTGAGGGACTTCCTGCAAGGCACAATCCTGTCCTGAGGCTGAAGGGGAAAAGCTCAGAGGAAGTAAAATCACATCCCAGCTCTAAGGAACAATGCTGGTGCTCAGGGATTCAAAGGGCTCTGCTGAGGCAGAGTGGGGGGAGAGAAAGAGAGAGAGAGAGGAAGTCAGACAACAGAAGGAAATGGGGACTGTGTCATTTCCCACAGGAATCCTCCTCCAGCTTCTGCTGGAGCAAGATAAGGCTGCCCCTGGGGCCAGCAGAGGTAGAGCCACTCTGCAATTGTATTTAAACTGATAAGATCAGAGAGCTGCAGCAAGGGTTATGTGAGGTCCTTTGCCACCAGGTCACTGGTTTGGATCTGGCTGAATTCAGCACTCGTGGCCAATTCTCTCCCTCTAGACAAAAAGGTCTGGAAAAAATTGTGGGTCACCTCTGTGGCTTTCAGGGATGCAGAACCTGTTTCCATGTGGTGTTTCCACTCTGCTCCCACTGAACCCCTCCCAAGCAGAGCCCTGTGCCTCCTGCTGCCCTGCAGGGCCAGCAAAGCCATCAAACCCCTGAGTTTATTGCCACAGGAGCCCTGTGGGTACCCCCTGGGGCAGGCACAAGCTGAGGCACTGCCAAGCTGAGGCTGGATCCCCCAACACCCCTGTGCTGCACCACAGAACCTGGGGGAGGATTCCTTTCTCCCTGGTCTCCCCCTGTCTCATGACTTGCCAGTCACAGCAATACATGAGTGACAAAACAAGGCACTAAACAGCAATTCTCTCCCTTGCTTTCTAGAGCTGTCTTCATATTTTAATGGGTGGAAAACCTGATTTCATCCCTGTCCCTGCAGGGAGGAGCTGAAGTGGTCAGAATTGTGCAGGACCTGGCTCCTGCATGTGCCCTGGGGCTACCAGAGAAGTGAGTGACCATCAGCCAAGGCCTCTCTCTGCAGACCCCTCTGCTCAGGGGCAAAGGGAATGTCTCCTTGGGCAAATCTCCAAAGGCATCCTGGATTTCCCCTGGCCTCCTTCCCCTCTGGCAGCTCTGCCCCAGTGCCTTTGCTGTGTGTTCACACCTCTGCCTGCAGCACAGAGGGGTCCCCAGTTAGACACAATTCCCTCTCCCAGCTCCAGGGACACCGAGGCTGCCACAGGAGCCTGAGCCCTTGGGAAGTAAAGGTTTAAGGAACACAAGCCTTCAGCAGGTTTGTCTGGAAAAGGCTCTTGCAGGGCAAAAGGTGTGTTAGCTCTGCTCACAAATCCTGCTGGTTTTCCTTTGTCAAATACTCACAGCATTCAGCAGGGCTAAGGGAAGTCAGAGGGGCATTGCTGGTCAAGGTAAAGGAAAATTCAATGATCTTTAGTCACTTTAAACTTATTTAACACAATTCAGGTAAAACACAAGGTGCACAAACACAGCCAGACACCAGCTGGGCTCAGAACCCTGGAGATCTTCACTGTGCTTGTGATTTTAGCTCAGATAAATAGGATGGAGTGGAAGGAAAACCTGACTGGAAATAGCCAACAATTCAGGAACATGTCCATCCATAGGGACATCACTTACAGGGTGTCTGTGAGGTTGCAGGGCTGCCACTTCCACTGGATCCGTGGCTCAGGATTCCCACTTGCTGTGCACTGGATTTTGTGTTTGCTCCTCAATTCCACCTTCACAACCTTGTCAAAATCTGTTTCCTTCTCATAGATGTTGGGTCTCTCTAAAGAAAAAAAAAACACACAAAAATGCAAATGAGCAAATTTACATCCATAAAAGGTTTTGAAACATTTTGCTGGGAGAAGTGGTGATCCAGTGAGACTCCTGATGTTGTGGGGAATTCCCAGCAGTTCTGAAAATATTCCTTCACAGAAACAAGGGTGTTGGTATTTCACAGAACACATTGCAATGCTACCACATTCATCCTAATCCCTTTCAAGTGTCATTGGGGACCTGCTGGACTTCTGGGAAATTCATGCCATGGAACATCTCTTGGTCAGGGCTTCAGGGTCAGGATCAGTCCATGGACTGTGGGCAAAATGGGATTGGAGGGAGGATGTCCCCTCCTGAGAGGAACCTTATCAGGCAGCTGCAGTCACCAGCTCCTCAGGGCTTTGGTTAAAAACATCTTTTTCACCTGAAATCTTTCCCTTTTCTGTGTGTGTGTAACATGCCCTGGATGGAGGGGAGAAGAAAGCGAGGAAGGAGTGGTGTGGGAAAAACACTTGGAGAGAAATGCCAAGAAATTCTCACCAACCCCAGTGAATGCCATGAAAAATGTCACGGCATTACTCACATCTGGAGGGGCTGCAAGATCACACCCTCGCACTGGAAATCTCTCAAGAGCAAACTTTTTGTGACACTTTCAGGGCTGCTCGTTGCCAGCAGGAAAGAAATGCTTTGTCCTGTCTCCTCACAGCTCCCACGGGAAGGCACGAAAAGGAGAAAGAACGGGAAAAAAAGCCCCAAAGTGAACTGAACTTTCACTAACCTCGGACAGGGTGGGTTTGAGTTTGGGGTGAAAGCACAGGCTCTTCCCTTGTGCAGACAGCTCTGCCCATCCCTGGCTGGATCCCTTTGTCTGCTTCTCATAACAGGAAATCAAACAGATTTATTGGAGGGGTCTCTCTGTGGGACACCCCTGTGCAGCCAAGGGAGGCTGCTCTGCACCGAGGCCTTCTGACAAGCTGGGAAGTGAATGTAGATTAGATTCTATTTTTTGGGCTAACTTATTTTTTCTGCTGTCAGGGAGGCCCCAGATATGTAAATATGAGCTATTGCCCACCTCATCAATCTTGAGCCCTTTCCCTCTTTATTTCAAATAGTCTTTTTTTGCCTTCCAGCCCTCTTAGGAGAGGACTGACCAGGCTGATCCCGTGCCTTGGTGGGACCTTCCCTTGGCATTTCTCATGGTCAGGCTCTGAAAGATCTTCTGACCTCACCAATGCCTGAAAACACATCAGTATTTCCTTCTCCACCCCATGGAAGCATTGAGTGGAGTAGGTTCAGCCATATCCCATCCTGTCATAAAACACTGGCTGTTTAAAGGACCTTCAGCAGGTCCTGATTAACATTTCCCCTGAGAAACCCAAATGCTGGTCCCTGTTTGGTGTGGCTGTCCTTGAGCTGAGCCATAGGATTCCATGTGCTTGGAGATTCCTGAGCAGCTCACAGGACAAACTATTGGAACTAATGGTGAATTTCCTTAGCCAGCCTCTCATTTCCCATCAATAAATTATTTCTGATCATAAAAATAATTCTGTACATTCTCCCCGGAGGGAGAAGCACATTTTTTATTATCTTGGATGTTTATCCTTTCAGTCTCAAATCCTGTGTTTGACATGTCTGGACTGACCTCACAAGTGTGATTGCACTTGGAGAAGGACTCGAAGTTCAGTGTGAAAGGTTACACAAGTGTTATGTGAAAGGTTACTCAAGTGTTGGTTTGTGGGCTGTAAAAACAAAGCTTTACACACTTGGGCAGGGGGACTGGTGTTTGTGTGTGTGAAAGAGTGTGGGGACAAAAGGACTGATCACAGTCATTTCATATCAGGACATTTTTCTATGTTCTTGGTTGACTCATTTAAACTGTCCCTCTAAAAAAGAAATAATAATTTAACTTGCTCCAGTTCTAACAAGAACATACATGAGTGAGGAATGAATCCTTCATGCCACAATTATGGTACTGTTAAATATGACTTGAGCCCTAAAATGAGTCCAAATGATTCATCAATTGAAATAATTATTATTTATGATCAAGCAATTATTTTTTAAATGTGAGGGGAAACACCTCCTCATCTGTTCTTTCACAGAACAATGTGGGGTGGTGCTGATTGTGGGCACAAATTCAGACACTGAAGAGCTTTTCCAAGTGTCTGTGCCTTTCCCCTGCAGAGGTGGGGGTGGAGGTGGTGTCACCCTGCAGGTGACCCTGCTCAGGTGTGCAGGACAGGGACACACCCTGCAGGTGACCCTGCTCAGGTGTGCAGGGACAGACCCTACAGATGACCCTGCTCAGGTGTGCAGGACAGGGACACACCCTGCAGGTGACCCTGCTCAGGTGTGCAGGGACAGGGACAGGTTCTGCAGGTGACCCTGCTCAGGTGCCCAGGACAGGGCCAGGGCCCTTACACACTNAGGGACAGGCCCTGCAGGTGACCCTGCTCAGGTGTGCAGGGACAGGGCCCTTCCACACCCCCAGGGCTCCCCTGTCCCTGCAGGGTGCTGTCCCTGGAGCACTGAGGGTTTAGGGGAGGGATGGGGTCCTCCTCTGGGGATATTTCCTGGGCTGAGACCTTTCCAACCCCCTGCCCACTGCCATGGCCATTTCACCTCTGACCCTGCAGGCAGCTGAAGCTTTGCCCTTCCCCTTGCTGGGCCAAATCCTATTTACAGCAGTCACTTCCTTGGGTGATGGAAACCTGATTTTAACAGTTTGAAAGTTCTTTGATGGGAATTTTCATTCTGTATCTGGTGGTTTGTAGCAATGCAGAGTGTGTAAAAGGAAGGTTCAAATCCCTGTTGTGGTGTACCTGCACTCTTGCCAATCTCACACCATATTTTCAGAATTCTACAGTCATGGTCTTATCTGTGCTAACAGTTGTGAAGAGAACTGCTTTCTGTGGTGGGGCTGGCCCTTTGGATTGGCTCAGGCTGGTTCCTCAGGGCTGGCACTGCACAGTGTCCCCTGAGCACAGGCTCTCACTCCATTGCTGAGGGTGCCCCTGGCACAGTTTCTCTCTCTCCCTCTCCCCCTCCAGACCGAGCTGTGCTCTGTCTCTCACATTTGCCCATGGAGCAGCACAAGGATTGTGCACAAACCCTTATCCCTGCTTGTGCCCAGTGTGGGCAAGGCTGGGGGCACAAATCCCTCTGCCAGAGCAGCTCTTTCCATCCCCTCCCTTCCCTCTCTGTCCCACCTGGGCCTCCCAGGAGCTGCTCCCCCCAGCCTGTCCCAGCCCTTGGCCATGGCCCTCCCCAGGCTCGGTTCTCTCAAGCAGAAGCCAAAGAACCCTTACAAGCTCTCAGCTCTGTGCCTGGGGCAGGGGGGCTGTGCAGGTGTTTAAATGCACCCCAATAAACACCTCTCATCCTCTCTGGCTCCAAGTGTGATCCTATCCCCAGCTCCCCTTGCAGAGGTGCAATTGCTGCTGTGAGAGCTGACCTGAATAAATAAACACTTGGCTGCTGCTGCACTGGGAAATGCAATCAAAAAGCACTTCTGCTTACTGTGGGTTTCAAATTGATCAGCATTATGCAAATCTCACCTTCCTGGCTGCTGTCATCTCCAGTTTGTGGCATTAGGAGCAGATAATATGTACAAGGATTAGGACATGAACCCCTCTGCAAGACTCTTCTCTCCCTAAATTCCTTGCAGGTGCCATGAGGGGTTGGACACCTGCCACCCAAAGGAGCATCCAAATATAGAGCACAGAGAAAGTTTCCCTGCATTTTGTGGAGAAACTTTGCTTTCCTTTCAGTGCCCTCTGACTGAACTGCTGTTTATGCACCTTCCCCACTATCATTTAAGCTGCTTCAGAAAATCTTTTCACATTAAGCACATCATTAAAATAACATAGAGAGGCCAGTGAAGCATTAATCTCAACCTTAGGTACTTTGCTGGACATGGGGCTTCATTAAAAGCCTTGATGGAGTTGCAGCTTGTTTTCTATTTATCTTTTCTGTTTCCCAAAACCTGAGAAATATTTGCACTTGGGAGCCTTCTATCTGATGTCTGTTCAGTACTTAATGGAAATACAAGTGAATATTCTGTCAGGTAGAGAGGGAACTTCCTAATGCAGGCTTGGACTGGGAAGGGGTGAAATTTCTCCTAAAGTAAAACCCAAAATGACAAAGTTGTCTGGGTACACCTCACATTTCTTTCCTTTCCTTTTTATTAAAAGGAAAGAAAGAAAAACACTGAGTGAGATCACCTGAAAACACAGGTTTGTTTCAGACTGATCACTGCATTGGGGCTCATTTTGGCTGGGAGTTTTTCTGGGGCTGATTGTTGCTGTTTTTTATTTTTCCCATGCCCTGCATCCAGAGCTGCTCTCAGGTGGGTTCACAGCCCTGTCCCCATGGCACCTGTGGGGAAACAGCTGAAAACAGAGCCCAAAACCTCTCTGTGAGCCAATCCCACAGCCAGGAATAGAATTAGGGACAGGATTGTGCCCCTGCCTATCCCCAGCTGCTCCCCTGTGAGCCTCTGGAATGGGCTGGGAATGCCAGGGCTGGGAGAGAAGCTTGGATCCTGGAGGAACAGATATTAAGAAAAATCATAGGGAACTTGACCTGCCCCACAGCGAATTTTGGTGTTAAAATGGCAGTGCAGAGCTTGGTTTGGGTTTTTCTGACCTGTGTCACTTCTGGATGTCTCTCTCTTTCCAGAGCAGAAATCTCTTTTCCAGTGCTCCCCCAGAGCTTTCATTCACCCCCAGTGCAGCTTTGGGGT
The DNA here is from genome assembly GCA_013398995.1 of Alaudala cheleensis. Classification (NCBI taxonomy): domain Eukaryota; kingdom Metazoa; phylum Chordata; class Aves; order Passeriformes; family Alaudidae; genus Alaudala; species Alaudala cheleensis. The sequence continues at coordinate 101,954 of VWYE01019488.1, read as the reverse complement.
GCAAAACACAGGGGGTTCTGTGATCTGCCTCCCCCATCTTATTTTAACAGAGTTCAGAAGGAAATGGGTATTAAGAACTGCTCATTTGAAGCAGAGCAGGCAGTTTTCTAGGATTTTTCTCTCTGTCCCCTGTGCCTGCTTTCCCAGACTCAGTTAATGTAGCTGCAGGTGGGCTGAGGGACAGCATGGGAAGCCTGAGCTGCCACTTCCCTCACTCTGGGTTTTAGGGGCTGTCAGACCGAGATTGCTGCTGCAAAGACATGACTTGAATGCTTCAGATCCTTCTGGCAAACTGCAGCAGGCCCCACCTTCCTCTTCCTAAAACTGCTTTGGCCACTTCCAGCAGAATGAAAATAGCTCATGTGACTTTTTCATCAGGGGCTCTCCTGGGAGCTGCAAGTGTGCAGGGTTTGGATGATGGCAGGGAGAAAACTCTTCAGGATTTGTTCACAAATGTGCAGGAAAGGGCTGCTGCAGCCTCCTGTGCTGCTGCATTTTTCTATCATAAATCCCCCAGAAGAGCTGTTTCTCTCCTGCCTGTGCCTGGAGGCTGGAAGCATGGACTGGAGCACTGGTGCTGCACCCAGGAGGAAAGCAAAGCCTTGGACTTGGAAACACATTGGAACAGTGGCTGGGTGGGTTTTATTTTGGGATTTCTAGTTTAGCTGGGCTGGCCCAGGAGGTGGAAAATTTGATTTTCTGTTTTGACTTCTCCTGAGTGGCTCATCCTCCGAGGTGCTCCACAAAGGAAACCCAGGGGGAAGGGACAGCATTTGTGTGGTTCAGTCCTTCAGCCTCAACATCAGCTGGATTTCACCAAGAATCCAAAAAAATTCTTTCTCAGTGATTTCAATGACCCTTCCATACACAGGGGACTGTGGGACATCCCCTGTGTCCTGCACTGGCTGTAACTGAGTTCCCCCACCCTAAAAGCAATTTCCCTGTGCCCTGGCATGGCCCAGATGCACTGACCTCCTCCTCAAGGCTCCTTCCCCTCTCCCTGCTCGGGCTCTGGGGGAGCTGATGGGGTTCTGTTCTCATGGATCACCACATATTTCTGGGCTTTTGTGGAGATCACTGGGGACTCCTTTGATGTCCACTCATCCCCTGCAAGCCAAGGAAGGTCAGGCACAGAATTGCCTTTGATTTTTAAACCAAACTCTGAAGAGCTGGCCTGACTACAGAGGAGGGCAGTGTGCATCATTCAGTGCTGCTCCTGCCTGGTAACAAATGGGGGCACCCCTCTAGTTCCAGTCCTTCCAGCACAGGGGGATTTCACAGCAGCCTGAGTTTCTGCTGTGCAGGTTATTTCCAGCCCTTAATCCTGCTTTTCTTACAGACACAACACAAGCTTGGGGGAATCAAGGACTCTATGAGGGAATGCAACCTCAGTTGGCTGCAGCAGCTGGAACCCAAAGCAGCATTTGCTGGAAGAGCCTTGAGGGAGCACAGGAGAGAAACTTTGGGACAAAGAAGAAAGGCAAAGTGGTGACAGAGTTTATTCATCCACTTTTGAATGAACTGGTGCTCTCCTCACTCCCCAGAGTGGCCAGAGCATGCTGGCTGCTCCAGAAGGGCTCAGCAGGGGCCCTGATGGACACAGATGAGTTGGACAAGGGTGAGGATGAAACACAGTCTGCCTGCCCAGAAATAGATTGGAGGGGGTTGTTTGTTTTGTTCTGAGTCTGCTTTGCACTCCAGCCTGGAATAACTCCTTTCTCCCACATTTCTCCTTCTTGGCTGGCTCAGATTTTCAGCCACCAGCTGTTTGTTAGGATTGTTCCTTCTCCTTGCTCCCTCCCTTCCAAATTCTTCAGGACATTATTTTCTTGAAGCTTTTCTCAGTAAGAATTTAATCAAACAAAACAAAACCACAGCAACCCACGGCTTCTTGGACAGCGTTTGATGTGTAAATATGTAAAGAAGGAGTGTTTTGAAAATGCAGTCAGCAACCTCCTGGGGACCTGAGTCCTGCAATGAGCCAAGGTGACTCCACACGGAGACATGTGCTCCTGCAAGAGCAAATCCCAGCTGCAGTGGGAGCAGGGGTGACCAGGGGCACAGCTAAGCCACTTCTTACAGAGGCATTTTTGGAATAGCAGCACCATTCTCCCCCAGGCCAGGCTGGACCTCATTCCCTCAGTTCCCACCCTGCAGCTCTGCAGTCATTTGCCCATTTTGTTCCCTCTCCACCTGATCCCTCTGCAGGTACTCCTCAGTTCTGTGGCCAAACCAAACTTCAGGGGGAAATAATTCCTAATGCTTGACTCATTCCCATGGAGTGAAACACCCTGTGCCACAGTGGGGCAGAACTCTGGGATTTCTCCCAATTAAACACCCAGGAGGTGACTCCAAGGAAAGCTGCAGCAGGGCAGGTCAGGAGAGACGCTGCCCATAGGGCTCAGGCAGGGCACTTCTGATCTTGTTCTGGTCCTGCTTAAAGGATTCTCCTCTGCTGCCATTATTAGTGAATAAAACACACTGCCAAAATTAATTCAGAGCAATCTGAGGGTCAAGCCCAGCTGCTGCTTATACTTTGTCTGTGAAAAACAATTCACAACAATTTTAACTTCAAACTTCCTCTGCACCCAGCCCAAACATGCAGCTGATGGCTTTGTCACGGCACACTGAGTGCCAGCTGAGTACCTGTGGCACATTAATGATGGATTGTTGTGAAGAGACTCTCAGAAGAGGGGGCTGTGTGATTACTGATCATCTCTGCACTGCAGTGTCCCCGTACAGCAAGAGGAAACATTCCAATGGCATTGATCTCCTCATCCCAAAGTCTGCTCATGTCATTTCCCCTCTTCTCTTTATGGTGTGGATCAGAACTCACTCCCTTTCTTAGATTCACCTCTGAAATAATGAAAGGCCCTGGATTTGGGGAGCAATGCTGGTATTTCAAACAGAAATTGCCCCTCACTCTCAGATCCATGGTTATCTCTCATCAGGAGGTTTATCAGGTGCAAGCTCCACCTTTTAGACACGATGCAAAAACTGATACTCCAACCACTGCATCCACTTGAAGCCCAAGAGGATTTTTCCATCAGCTCCACTAATCCCTGTGTTCAAATCCCAGCTTCAGTAATTACAGGCTGCCTCTGGTTCTGAGGAGAGACATTAATCACACCTCCAGCTCAGAGGTGGTGTCTTTCAGGTAATTCCTGCAGAAAGGGGCCACAAAGTGTGTTCTGGTCTCCTCCTCTCAGAGTCTGCTGAAACTCTGAGCAATGTAATCTATTCAGGTGTGATACCCAGGTATCAGTCATCATGGCTGCAGATAAAGTGCCAGGTTATTTGTGGAGAGTTCAGGGGAAAATGCCAATCTGCTTTCAGTTTGGAGCTGCAGAGTGTACTTGAAAGGAAAGCACAGATCTGAAAAAGCAGCTCCTGAAAAATCTGTCCCTGCCCTCTAATGGGAAGCACAAGAGAAAGGGCAATTTGGAGAAGCTTCAAGAGCCCAATTTGCCCTTTTTGGGCTCTACCCACATGAATCTCAGTGAAATGAGTCTCTCCTGGGCTGAGGGGTTCACACAGAGCACTTCAGGGTGGTGCTGCAGGGCAGAGCCTGGCAGGGATGGCAGAATTCCCTGGGTGCTGCAGGGATGGCAGAATTCCCTGGGTGCTGAAGGGATGGCAGAATTCCCTGGGTGCTGCAGGGATGGCAGAATTCCCTGGGTGTTACAGCCAAACAAACCCTCCCTGTGTGCAGCCTCAGCTTCCCCCCATGGCACCCCTGGCCTTTCACTGTTCTCCTCTCATCCCCTGACCCTCTGTCCCCAGAAAAGGGACACTTGCTCTGTGTTTTTCCTGTGCATCACCACGGGGCAGCTGGGGACACCTCTGCAGCTGCTGGACTTTGAGAAATGGGGGGGTTGCAATTAAATAATTACTGCTGATGAAGCCTTTACTGGGCTCACCCTGGGAAGGGCTGAGGATGAGCAGCATTGTGTGAGGGACGGGATGCCCCAAGCTTGGACACACCATGGACATGAAAAGCCTGTGCTGGGATGGTTTGATCCTGAAATAGCCTCTTGCTGATAGAAAAAGGCTCTGTTTGTTTTTGGTTGCCTATTTGGGAATGGCAGCCCCTGGAGGAAACGCTCCCTTCTGCACGCAAGCACCAATATTTACCTTGACAAGATAGTTTATTATCATTCTTAATTTTCTCTTCCTTTGAACGCTTCCGTTCTCTGAAGAGGCAAAACCATTGTGTGGAAAAACAATCTCAAGTGGACAAATGATGCAGCTTAACACGTTCCTCCTGCTCAGCTGAGCTGCAGGACCTGGCCATGAGCATGTTCTTGGCTCCCTCCCCTCCTAAATCACACGTTACTTTATCTCTTAGTTCAGCTTTTTAAGCTATCAGATCTTATTTAACATTTTTAATAGGTCAGATGTACCTAAGTGACAAGTTCCCTATTTTTTAGGCATTATTCCTTTCTGAAAGGTGAAATGAGAAAAGCACAACTGCTGGAAGCAACAATACATAAGTGCAGAAACATTGGACAACTGAGAATATTTTTAGGTGTAAAGAGGGTAAGGAGAGAAGAATTCAGCACAGAAAAGAGAGCAAACCTGTGTCAAGAACTACTCTCTGCCCAAGTGGAAAATACAAAGGGAAAGCAGAGTTAACTTTTGCTGAACTCCAACTTGGCCTCATAATTCAATCTCTGTTGCCAAATTAAAAGAAGCAGTGGATGTGCAAAGAGTCAGTGTGGCTCTGTCATGCATTACCCAGCCAGGGAGGTTAATAAATGGTGTTCCAATATCTACTTTCCCTGCATTACCCAGCCAGGGAAGTTAATAAATGGTGTTCCAATATCTACTTTCCCTCTATGGCAAGGGAACCTGCTTCAGTGCACACCACAGCTTCTCTAAATTCCCCTGAAAAAGAAGCTGTCCCTCAAGTGCTGCCAGCAGAGAAGTGACACAGGAGAAGATCCAGATTTAGCAAGTGGATCTGGAGCAGGATGATGGACAGACATGAAAGCCAGGGCAGCTCCTCCAGTTCCTTCCGTCAGCCCCACTGGGACCCTTCCTGTCCCAGCAGATGTTCTCCAGTGCTTTGCCCAAGCTGCTTTTAAATCTCAAGGGATGAAACTTCCAGCCCTTCTCTTGGGAAACTGTGCCCCCAGTTCTAAGACCTCTCCACTCAATGTCCTCCCAAGCTCCTATAAAAATGTGAAGTTTGTGCCCTTTGCAGGCATTTCCACCTCCCTGTGTGGAGCCACTGTCCTGGCACTGGGTGCTGTGGCTGAGGGAGGTGCAGTGTCCCAGGGGAAGGGACTGGAATGGCCCAGGGTCACACCAGCTCCTCAGAGCAGCTGCAATGAGGGGCTCAGTGGTTCCTGAGGGAGCTGGTGATCTCTGGGCAGTGCCAAACCCTGGGCAGTGCCACCCATCGCTGCTGCCTGGTGCAGCAGGCACATGCAAAATAGGATAAATAACCCAGCAAAAGGAATTATCTACAACAAGTCTTTACCTGTCACCACCAGCTGCATGGTGAGGTTCTTGTAGAGGCCGTATTTGGGGTTGCTCAGGACCATGGTGTAGTTCCCAGCGTGTTTTGGTCTCACATCCCGGATTCCCAGTCTGTATTTCAGTGGATCTGGCTCGTAGCAGGTGTGGTTGTCCTTGATCAGTTTGCCATCCTTGTACCTGTTTGGGAAGTTCCATCAAGGTTTGTCATGTCCCTGTCAACCCTCAGAAACCCTGTCACCCACATTAGGGGGATAAAGGGGCATTTCCCAGTGCGGGGAATGCAGCTCTAGGATCACTGCCTGGACTGGATATTTATTCCTGTTATCCTTCCTCACCAGAACTGATCTGCACCTCCAGTGCTGTAGGATGGATTTATTCCACACAGGAAAAATGTGTTTTATTTGATCTGAATGAACAGTGCCTCTCACATGCTCAACCATGATCTAAATGTCCCCAAATGAAGCTGGATGGGCAACACCAAGTGTGGGGAATCATGGAACAGCAAAATGTGTGTCACCAGTTTTAAAGGAAGGGATGAATTCAGCAGAATTGTCTCTCAGGATGTCTCTGTGAGCCTTCACTGCTCCTGAACAAGTTAAACTCTGTGACCTGGAGAAGGTTGGTCCACAGGGAGGTCAGTGAGGAATTCCCAGCCTGGAATATTCCCTCAGGGCAGGAGAGCAGCATCTGCAGGAGAGGCTCCTCTTCACTGCTCAGCCCACAGGCAGGTTTATGGTTAGGAAATAGGCCAGGCTTTGCCACACACGGAGCTTTAGGCTTGGTGGAAGGATGCTGGGGCATCTCCCACTGCCTGAGGATGCTGGAAACTTCCTCTGCAGTCGTAAAAACAACCATCCTGAGAGACCTCCAACATCAACAGCTGGGGCTCCAAGGGAGGGCAGCTCTGGTGGTCCCAGGCAGCCACCAAAGAGCTCCAGGCTGAGCCCCAGAACAAAGGCTTGGCAGGGAGAAGGGGTCTGTCCCCACTTCAGCTCCCAAAACATCCCCATCCCTAAATAACAGCAGCCATTAAAACCACCTCCTGGCACTGATTCCACTACAATTAGAGGATTTCACGTTATTACACTGCTAATAAAATGCAGCAAGGCCAGCCCTGAGCAGCCTTTTGCTGCCTGCCAGGCCCTCAGCTGGCTGAGGACAGGTGCCCCAGGGAAATGTCACCTTCTCTGCCAGGACAGGCACTCCCTGCCTGCTGTGCCATGGGATTTAATGCAGTTAAAGATGTCAAAGGTATTGGATGGGGTCATTAAAGACAGAGCAGGAGAGAGGACAAGTAATGAAAGGGTAAAGAGAGACTTGAATGTCTCCTGGAGTTGTGTTGCCCCTCCTGTTTAGCAGATCCATTGCACTCCTGGTGGAGCCTTTAGTTTGCCCAGGAGGATTCACTGCAAGGATCTCCTGGCATAGGATTGCAGGACATTATTTAAAAGTTCTGGAAAGAAACAATTTCTTAGATAAAAATATGTCCTTTTCTTGTTATCCCCTGCCCCCTTGCAGACTGACCATCACTGCTGGGGGCAAGCAGGAAACCCTTCCCTGAGAGCTTTCTCCTTGGATCTCCCAAATCATTCTGTGCCCAGGGAAAGGGAAACACACGTTGTTCCTGCAGGGACCTTTCTTGCATGTCCAGGGGAGGAAAACAGCCAGGGAATGAGAGGTGGCTGGTCCAGAGCTCAGGAGCACAGAGTGGAGCCACAGCTCCTCAGCTGAGCTCAGCCATGGCTCTGAGCATTCCCAGCTCCCAGCCCTGGCCTGTGTGCTGAGGAATGGTGCTGATCTGTCCCAGACAGGATTCCTAAAGGAGCTCAGGCTTTCCTGGGGGCACTCACCAGGTGACAGTGGGCCGAGGAAAGGCGTCCACCTTGGCAGCCAGTTTCAGGGACTTGTGTCCTGAGGTGATCTCGTAGTAAGGCCCTTTCTTGTGTGACACTGTCATGTAGGGCTTTTCTGGGGAGAGAAATGAGCAGGGACATTTGGGATGGCAGCTCTGCCACAGCACAGAGCTCACACCTGTCACTGCTGTTCCCACATGGGATTTTTTCCATATAGACCTGCAGAGAACCAAATGGATCAGGATGTTCCCTCAGCTCCCCTGGGCAGCCCAGCCTCAGCCACATGGGATGTTCCACATTGAGGAATTCCCATGGAAAGCAGAGGATACACACCAGCACTGCCCTGGATTGCTGTGGAAATGCCTGGGGCAGCTCCTGTCCATGTGGAGCCCCAGGATGGGTTTTCCAGGGCCTCAGCAACCACACGTGGTGCCAGCTTTTTCAACAGTTATCCCCCTCAGACAGCACAGAATCCCAGAATGGTTTGGGCTGGGAGTGACTTCAAAGCCCATCCACTCCACCCCTGCCATGGCAGGGACACCTCCCACTGTCCCAGGCTGCTCCCAGCCCCAATGTCCAGCCTGGCCTTGGGCACTGCCAGGGATCCAGGGGCAGCCCCAGCTGCTCTGGGCACCCTGTGCCAGGGCCTGCCCACCCTGCCAGGGAACAATTCCTGCCCAATATCCCCTCTAAATGTCCCTCTTGAATTTGTTTGAAGACATGGGAGCTGACTCTCATTGACTAATTAGAGGTTATAGATGATTCCTGATTGACTTTCTCCCTAATCCCATTTCAATCAGCAGATTTTCCAGCCTGGCATTATCCTCCAGGCTGAGCACTGCTGGATCCTGGTCCGTGCTGGTTTGGCTGCAGCACTCACCATACACAGTGACAGTGACATTGGCCTCCAGCCCGGTGGCATTGAATGTCCTGCAGATGTACAGGCCCCCATCCTCCATGGTGACATTTTCAATGACCAGGCTGCTGCCAGCTTTGTACACGACATCGCTCTGGTCCATCGTCCTCCTGGGGTGAGGGTGCTGGGAACCACAAAAACACAGGGGCAAAAAGCAGCAGAGACTGGATTATTGTGTCCACCCTTTCAAAGGCTGCCAGCGAAGGAAAGCAGTGATTTGTATCAAAACCATCACATCTCCCCATCACTGAAATAAGTGATATAAAAGGCAGATCAGCAGGAAGAGCTCTTGTGTGAAGTTTCATTATCAGGTCTAATAAGAGAGAGAAGCAGAGTGGAAATGTGGCACTTGGTGCTGAATTCTGGGCAGGTAAACAAGAGGATACATCCCAGCCCTTCTCCAGGACCAAATCCCAAGGATGTCAGGGTAAAACTGCTGCAGGGTCAGAGCTGTGCTCCGAAGGTTTGCTTTGAGGGTTTTTAAATTTACTTTGGTCACAGTCAGTATTTTTGCTGTATTAAAAACCTCCTGCTTTCTAAAAGAAATATATTATGACAGAAATATAATATATTATGACAGCCAAGTGCCAATGCAAATTCCTGGGGAATTTTAGAGAGCATTCTCGTTTTCGATAGGATTTTTGATCCCAGAGATTTGGCCAAGAAGTTTTACATTTATAATGTTAGAAATATAAGGAGAGTTCATAGGAAAACTAATCTTTTCCACCATATGGGGTTCAAGAAACCAAGTTCAGTAACACTGTAGTGCTTGGACCTCTATAAATTCTGTGTTATACTTTCTGTAGTTTCCTCACCAAAACATGCTCAGACTTTTTTTTTTTTTAAGGAAACAAATAAAAATTAATCAATTTTTAGGAATCACATATTACACCTTCCCAAAAGGCTTAGATGCTTCTTTACAATGTGTATTTTGCTGAAATAAAAAGGAAAAAAAAACCCAATTATTTTAATTCTCAGCACCAAACAGACCGAAGAGTGGAATCTCCGACAAATTAACTGATTTGGTAAATGATCCCCATCTGTTTTGGGTTTTTTTTAGGAGAAGTGAGAGGGTTTGATACCTCAAATGTTCAGTATCTCACTTATTTCTTCTTCAAATTTGGCACTTTTGTATTGTACCCACAGAAAGCTCAAGACTCAGAATTTACATTTCATTTTTTGGGGATGATTTCCACAGGTTCAGTCCTGTTTTCCTTTGCTTTTTCCTACTCCATAAATACCAAAATAGCTGGGGAGATTGACAGCTTACAACCTGCAGTTGAGACTTGACATGAGACAGCCAGGACAGAAGAATGAAGGAGTTTTTCCTCCCCAAAAGAAGGAAACACTCCTGACTTTTCTTGCCAGGGTTTATTTAGTGAGGTTTGCAGCTCAATCTGCAGCTTCAGGGAGGACAGAGAAGTTTTAGATTCATCCAAAAACAAAGCTCAGTCAAATGATAGGCTTATAAATGGTTGGCTAGTTTCAGAATAAGTGATAATTAGGTTTTGTCAGCCCTGTGAGTTTGGGGAAGAGGGGGAATTCAGCAGTTCCCTGCACTCACTGTGCCACGGGGACACGTCCAGATGAACTCCACGCGCCCGTTGATGAAGGTCTCAGCTTTGCACTCCAGCTTGAGAGTTTCTCCAACCAGCAGCTTCCTGGCACTTGCCTTCAGAGCCAGGTTCTGTATTCTGCCCTCTGCAATGGAAAAGGCAAAGCTGTGACCAGCAGCACCCCCTGCATCTGTTTAGGACCCACCAGCAGATCCCTGATCCCATGGGCACAGTCAGGAAGGGCTGCTCTGCCATGTGCCATGTCCAACCCTCTCAGCAGCTCCACAGAAGAGTTGCCCCTTCTGAGGGCCTCAAAACGAGAGGATCCACTTTGATTGGACATGAGACACATTTCTCTGGTCCTCTTCTGCCCATGGTCCTCTCCTCCTTCCCTTTCCTTCCTGAATGGGATCCCCAAATCCTGAATAGGATCTCCCAATCCCTAAGTGGGAGCCCCAGACCCCCAAATGGGATCCCCAAATCCCCCAATGGGATCCTCAAATCCCCCAGTGGGATCCCCAAATCTTGCTCTTGCACATTTATCAATGCCTTAAATACATCAGCTCTGAACTTCCATCAGTTTTTGGTGCCCAGCACCAAACCCACACCTGACACTGACAGTAACACACAACAGAAAGGGATTTCCTTTTGAGCTGCAGAGGGATGGCCTAAGAGGTTTTGTAGGTTTGTATTCATGATTTTAATAAAAAATTACTCCAACAAGGAAGAAAAAAGGAGAAAGAGGGAGATTTACAGGGACTTCTATTTGTCTGCCACACAAATTTACAAGCCTGCTGTGCAAAGCTGAGAGCTGATTGTACAGAAGGATGCCATGAGCTAATGGCAATGAAGTCCAAGTAAATAGAAGATATATGAGGAGATAAAGAACATACATAGGAAACAAAGGAAAAATAAATTCTAATTGGTTTCACATAAATGCCCAGCACTCAAAAATTTAATGTTTAGTTGCTTCAAATTCAGATTTTAATTATGAGCCGAAGCTCATCTGTAAACCCAAGGGAAATGGTGTAGTAAATCACCAAGAGAAAATCTATAAAAAGCAAAGATGTGAATTAGCAGTGTAGTGAGATTTTCATACAATGATCACACGTGGTTAATGACCAGAAGCAAAAAGAAAGCTGCACTTTGGTTTGTCCTGAACCAGAATTGTTTTAATATAAATACAGCTCAATCCAAGCAAACAAACCCTTGGTGGGGTTTGAATAAAACACTCCTGTTTTGTACCACTTGGTCATTTTTCAAAACCAGGAGTGGCTCCAATCCAAGTTCTGTTGAATAGGGGGAAAAAAAGGAAGAAGGACTTTACTTTTAGCATTGCAGCTTGGACTGGCTGCATATGCAGCCCAGGGAGATCTCTCAAACAGGCTGACCAGGGGATGACAGGCAGGAGCTGCCATGGAGCAGGGGCTCTGTCCCTGGGCACTCACCCAGTCTCTGGGCCATGTAGTAGGAGTTGAAGACGCTGCCGTTGACGTGGGCTGAGCACGTGAGGATCCCAGAGGGCACAAAGGAGTGGGAGGGGATGACAAAGCCTCTCCTGGGGTCCCACTGCATCCTCTTGAAGCTGATCTCTGCAGAGGAAGGGTACTGCAAGGGAACAGGCAAGGAGTGAGAATCCCATTCCCCTTGGAGCCAGGGCTGCTGTGCCTCAGGGGCAGGGCAGGGCTCTGTCCCAGGGCTTTGGGGTCTCTGTCCACACAGACCTGCAGCAGCCTGAGCAAACACAACAGCCCTCCCTAAAGCAGGAGTGTCTGAAACTCAACACTTGGGCCTCCAGTTCAGGAGTCCCAGTCCTCTCAGATCCCACGGGTGGGACCCATTGCCCTCATCCCTTCTCTGGAAATCATTATGCCCATCTTATATGAATTTTGTGGGGGGATCTTTTTGGAGGTGTTTCCTCCAAAAAAGGTGTTTCCTGCCACATGGAGCTACCACACATTTTCCTCATTGTGCTTCAAAACATATGTGAAATTAGGCTCTCCCAAAATCAGAATTATTCACTAACTCACCTGACTGTGGTTGTCTGTGAGCTCTGGTCTGTGGGCACTCCCCAGATTCTATCCCACAGAAAGTGGGGAGACACTCTCAGAGCACCCCATGGATTTCCATGGAAGCAGTCTGGGTGACTTAGGAGTGTAAAGCACAAAAATAAAGGGACCAAGACACTTTTTGACCTAAACTCATAAATACCTGTAATGTTCTCGAAAAAACACTCTCAGTTCTGCTTGTGAGGAAGAAGTAAGAATAGAAAAGGCAAATGTGGAAAATAAATGACAACAAAAATCCATTTAATGAGAAGGAACCCTCCTCTGTCTACCCTTGGACAACACCAGTGTTGAGCAGCTTGGCTTTTATTGGGGGCAATAATCAGTTGTTATTATTAGCACATGGGGAGGTCCTCTATTTGCTAGAGGGAATGTAATTTACTTTCTAAAATATTTGAAAATCCTGGATTCTAAGATACCTAAGAACTGTGACATGAAAAGAGCTCCCTGAAATGCCCCATGTCAGGTGTTTGCAGGGGGGAATGGAAGCACAGGGAGCTCTGCCTTTCCCAGCAGGACACAGGGAGGCTCTTTAGGACTGAGGATGCTCTTTGGGAGTGTTGAGATCACTTCTGCTCAAAAAATGAAAGATTTGGGCAAACCTCAGTGTGCCTGCAGTTATCTCATGATAATTAACTTTATTTGCTTCTCCCTTCTCCTCCTCGTATCCTGGCTGCTCAAAGGTGAGGGAAAGGGAGGTTTTCCTTTCCAGAGAGACCCTGCTTTAGCTCTGGGAGCTCACCAAGGGACTGAAAGCAGGAATGTCACCCCTGATGGAGCAGTTCTGCTCCTGTTCCTGTAGTGGGCAGCTCCTGTTTGTCTCCCAGCAGTCAGGACTCTGGTTTGGCAGGGCAGCTTACATTGGATTCAGTTTAAACCATCTCCTGTTCCCCACAACCTGCAGCCTGGGGCTCTGGACACACAAGTGACCAGGCTGGCCTTGCTTTGGGTCAATTGTTACAATCCCAGCAAGGACCAAACCCACAGGAATTCTGGCTGAGGAGTTGGTGATGCTGCAGGGGGAAGGGGGGACAGCCAGGCAGTCACTGCCTTTTGGAGCAGCTCTCTTCTGACAGCAGTAGGAAACAAGGATTTCTTGTAAATGCTTTGGAAATAATCAAGCTGTGGTATCTCTGTTTAGAACTGTGAGGGAAAATAGGAAAAATTACAGAAGGAGATCTGAAACCTGAGGCTTAACCATGCTTTAGCACTCGTGAGGGTCAAAGCTGGAAGTGGGAAATGCACACTGAACCAGATCAGTGACTGAACAGATCTGACGTGACTGAAAAAGCTCTTTTTGCCCCAAATTAAGATCACATTAAGCAAAATTAAAAGCCTGAGTTGTGTGTCTTAGCATGAGTTTGTTCATAACAAACTGAGATAGCTGGGATCTGCTTAGCAAGAGGTGCCTTTCTCTGAGCATGTTTAAAGAGAGTGCAGTGATTTTAAAGTATAATGGTAACATAAGGAACTTAATTTATGGTGGCAAAGAGTCCATTTTCCACAAGAATAATAAAATGTGATAAAGCTGAACTTCAGGGTTTGGCAGCTCTGCTTCCCAATGCCTGGGGGAAGGGGGAAGAAAAAATAACCCTGCTCAGGAGGCCCTTTTCAACACCACACACAGATTAAACGTCTTCATAAAATATTCACAAATACCTATTTAAACAATCAAACAAAAAAGCGTCAATGCTGCTCGAAGGAAATCACAGTGGCTTTCCTCCCTTTGAAGTGTTGTCCTCCCTCTCCAGTTGTCTCCTGGAGATTAAATTTGGAAGGAGAGGATGTTCTAAATGAGTCAGATGGCCTGGCTCACCTCTCCTCCCCCACGCTCACCTCCGCCCCTCTCCTGCTTCCTCCCAGCCCTGGCTCTCTGCTGGTGCCTTGGGTTTCAGCTCTTCTCTCTTTCCAATCCTGCACTGCATTGGTGTATAACTCTAAACTCCATACAGAGTGTCAGTTAACTGTCTTCATGTTTTGGTGAGACAAAACAATTCCTCTGGGCCTGGAACCCAAGGACACCCTCTGCCTCAGGCCTCAAAAAGCATCACCAGAAGTGAATTGGGGGGAGCAAACTGGGGTAATGTGACTTCATTGCCTGAAGCTGAATTGGAGGATTAACCCCTGATATGTAAATGGACCGAATTTATAATTGTCTGAAAAACTGGTGACCATCGTCCATCTTGGGTGTAGCCTTGGAGGCTTCTGACTGCCCAAGGTGAACCTACATTTAATAAATGCCCACTTTATTCTCTTTATCTTGCCTGGCCTCTGTTCTAGGGAGCCACTGCAAGGTATCAGTGGGATTCCCAGCCAGGGCTGAGCCAGCAGTGACACCCATAGCCAGATCCTGGAGCTTCCTGACACACCACATCCCAGCAGCTCCCAGCTCCTGTGGGAGCTGTGCCCAGCCTCTGCCCCCTGCCCTGAGCCCCAGCTGCTCTGCCTTGCTGGGGGACATCTTCTGGGGACAACGTTTTGCAGGAGAGATTTTGGTGGAGGTTTCATTCCAGCAGCCAGGCTGCAGTTTGTGTTTGGAGAAATGACTGGGAATTCAGCTGGGAAGCAGGAAGAACAGGGCTGCCCATCAGTAAGGGAACAAACGTGGAGATGGGAATTCCAAGGCCACCCTGATGATGCCAGGGTCTTCCATACTGCTCCAGCCATGAATTTGGAGAAGCAGGCTCAAATCAGACAGGGATGTTTCATTTTTATAGCCAAGGAGTGAAGGTGATAACACTTATCCAGCATAAAATAGTAACTGCAGAGGAGCCTCTTTCCCCACTTTAATCCCTGATAAAATTTAAAACCAGGGATCTCCAAAGCAGTAACGTTCCTGCTGTCCCTCTGCACCTCTACTGGGAATGTGCCATGGGTCCCAGCAGGAGCTGGAGCCCTGTCCCAGTCCCCTGTGATTCCATGTGCTGCCTCCCAGGAGAAGGGGACATCTAAGACATGGAACTGCCAGGAGGAGCAGAAGTGCTCAGACCCTTCTCTGCCATGTCCAGAACAGCCTCATCCCTCACAGCCCCTCCAGAACAGGCTGGAAAAGCAGCACAGGATGAGCTCCTGTTCCCTTTGGGATTTCCTGAGCTGCCAGACTGGCAGGGGAATGCAAAGGCTCAGAATTACTGATGTAAAATGCAGGATTGGAGCCAGGAGACCTCTGTCCTGTTCCTCACTCCATGACAGGCTACTCTGGAAAGCAGCTCTGAAGCCCTTTAAATGAGTGACTCCACTGACTGATGAGGCCTCAAATTTCCATTTTTATTATCCCAAACAGCCTTGGCCTGCACAGAATGTGCTGTAACCTTGACATTCAGGTGGAACTGCTGCCAAAGGGATGGATGCTGGAGCCATCTATTCCCAAGATTCCCACCTTGGTCTGAACTGATGAAATGAAGCAAAAATGGGCAATTGTTCTAAGGAGGTTGAATGTATAAAGGGAGAACCTTTCAGAGAGAGCCAGGTGTTATACAAATCATTTTGAAGGAAAATAGTGCTTTGTCATCTACCTCTGCCAATTTATGGAGGAACTCCAAGTCACAACATAGAAAAAATATGTGATAAGCTCAGCCTAATCCCTAAAAAATCATTGTACCCAGTTCAACAGTAACACACTGCAAGGACAGGTTCATGTTTCTGGGGTTTTCAGTGTCTTTCCTACTTTTTGTGGAATGTACCCATCATACACCTAAATGTGTGTTTTTCCCCCCCAGACCTTGACCTGAGCTCCCCTGGAGCCCTGCCTCACCTGGGTGAGCTTGGGCCTGATGTCAGGAGAGGTGACCCTGCAGGGGATCACCACTGATTTCCTGTCATCCACGATGTAGATGATGTCGGGGTGTTCCGAGTGCATCTCCACGAATGGATTCCTGTAGTCTGCAGGGAAAAGAACACGCATTTGGGAAACTGCTCAGTCACTGGAAGTCACAGCAGTGTGAGTACTGAAGTGCCCAGGAAGGTTCCCTTGGATCAGGACATCCCATGACACCCTGCCCCTGTCACACAGGGATTAGAGCCAGTGACCAATTCCTTGCATTTAGCCCCAGAATGGCACATTTTTGTGCAGATGTGAAAAACTTCATGGATTTCCAGCTCAAGATGCCAAAATACTTCAGGGCCTTGGGAGCCCTCCTGTCCTTCATCTGGGGATACCAGCACACATTTCTGGACTGATGACAGCCTCTGCTAAAGGAATGGAAATACCCAGGTGTTGCCAGCTGGAATTAACCCTCAGAGAATCAGCTCAGTGCAGAGCTGGAGCTCCTTTGCTCCACAACCCACCCCAGTTCCACTCCCAACCACACCAAGGCAGGGATGGACACAGAAGGGTGGCCCTGCTGATTTTTGTGGGGTTTGGAGCTTTGTTTTAGCTCTGAGAATTGGGAATTCTGTCCTTAGCAGACAAAACAGACCACAGGCTTCATCAGGAGGAGAGCAAGTGTTGGTTGGAGCTGTGTGACAGAAAGGCCACGAGTGAGGTGGTGATGGTGTTTCCAAAAGGCACCTGGGGCACTGTGCAAGGACCAGAGATGTGGGATCTGAGTGTGGACCTGGGACGAGGGGCTGAGCATGAGGACTGCACCCAAGGCAGAGAAAGACCAAAAATCTGGATGATTTCTCTGATTTCATGTGCTGTCTTTTAATGCCAGCTTTTCTTCCACACCATTGGTTTGTTCTGGCTGTGCTTTGGTGTAAGGGCATTGCAGGAAACCTTATGTGAGGGGGTTTAATTAGAATGAAAACAATTAGACCTCTAATCTCCCCACATTTAGGAAGTTTCAGATACACATCTGAACTTTCTGGTCAGGCAGACCCTGGTTCTAATCAAGCCTTGAGTTGAGAAACCTGATCTTTGAACCACAACTTTGTAGCTTGGTCCAAGCCCCAAAACAAATAGGAAATATTTATCCTCAGTTCAGTGTCTCGTGCACTTTCCCAAAAATGCTAAATTCTCCTGTTGAGTCACATTATGAAAATGTGTTTAGTGTTTATCCCTGCAGCTTAATCCCTCTGCAGTCTTGCTTTCCAGTTGAGCCACTCTGGGAGCTATCAAATGTGACAATATTTTTATTTTTATTCTACTTAAAAGAAGACACTGGATAATTAAAAGAAGATCCTTGGGTTATTTGTGATAGAAAAAAAGCAGAGAAAGTGGATTTTTGTGTATTTGCAACAAAGTGCAAAGAGGTGTCAGGGGAAATGTAATCACAATTATTTCTTGCCCTGTGGAGAAAAGGAAAGAACAAGGAATGTGCCACGTGACAGGGGATGGACAAGAATGGATGGAAAAGGTGGATGGATAAAGATACAGGCCAAGAGGAAATCTGCTGGGGGGAAAAAGGAGCTTCCTGATACCAAACTATTCACAATTCAGGATCAAATTTTGACTGAAAAGATGGAAGCATTGAATTTAAAACTGTTCCTGGCAGTATTTTTAGAAAGAATTTCAGAATAGCACTGTTTGTTTGAGAAGCACCATAAATCAAAAGAAGGCAGCTAAGCAAATGTGAAATTATCCTAAAATGAAGGAAAATATTGAACTGTGCAATGATTGATGCATCTTAGTCAAAACAGAATAAAATGTCTCAAAAATATTTCCTGTTCAGGAAAAAATAAAGAATTATTTAAACCCATTCTCCACCATCTTTCCCAAACTCATCTCAACCAAATTCTCAGATTCACAAGAGATCTAAAATAAATCTCCTTTTTTTCCAGCTGCAAATAGGACAAGTATGGTGCTGCTGATTCACCTAATGGGAGGGGAAGCAGGGATTTGCAGGGCGTGGGACAGAAGCTGTATTTCAGTCTTAACTGATTTTTAATAGCAGTTAAATTGAATTGCCACGTGTCCAACCAGGGGCTGCAGAAAAACTATCCCAGATCAGCTGCAATCTGAATTGGAAGCCAAACTAGATAAATCTGGCCTTCTACCATCCCTCTTTGAAATCTCGATGGTATCTTAAAATCACCGTGCACTTAACAGCAGCAAGAGGCAGTTTCTGGGTGATAAAGATTGGGAAAAGGAAAGGATGGCTTCAGCTGCACTGATTGTTAATCACCAGTGGGTGTTGGGTCTCCTGGGCATCATTCTCACTGTGTTTTTTTAAAAAAAGGTTTTTTATTTTATGGGTTCCCCTCTTTGCTGAGCCACTGGGGTGTCCTAGAGCAGATGGCTGTGATTGGTGTTATCTCAGGGATTTGTGTTATCTCAGGGATTTGTGTTATCTCAGGGATCTCTCACTGCCTTGCCCAGTTTCTACCAGAGCTTGGAGAGTTCTCTGCCCAGGAAAGGGTTTTTCCCTCCCCATTTCACCTGCAGTACCAGAGCTCCTAAACACCTGGGGATACCTGTGGGTGGGTACCTGTGGGTGGGCTATCTGTGATACCTGTGAATGGATACCTGTGGGTGGGTACCTGTGGGTGGGTACCTGTGGATGGATACCCGTGGCTGGGATACCCATGGGTGGATATCCATGGTTGGGATATCTGTGGATGGATACCTGTGAATGGGATACCTGTGGGTGGGTACCTGTGTGTGGGTACCTGTGGGAGCCACTGGGATTGGCCCAGTTGGTCAGACAGGGTGCTAATAAAGCCAAGGTTGTGGTTTTGGTCCCCATTTGGGCCTTTCCCTTCAGAGCTGGACTCCAAGACCCTTGGGGGTCCCTCCCAGCCTGGAATATTCTGTGATTCCAGCTCCTGGGGTGAGGGTGCTGCTGTGGCAGCAGCCTGCAGGGCTGCCCTGCTACAGGTTTGACATGAGAGCCCATCCAGGAGGTGAGAGCTGCACTTTGGCCATCAGGGGACAGTGACCCTGCAGGGACAGGGCCAGGCAGCTGCAGGGCAAGGTCAAGCACCTGGCTCTGTCCCTGAGGCCAGGGAGGCTTTGTTTCCCTCCCTGACTGTGGAACTCTGTGCAAAAGGAAAAAACAATGTCACAGAATCCCAGAATGGTTTGGGTTGGAACCTTAAAGCCCATCCAGTTCCACCCTGCCATGGGCAGGGACAGCTCCCACCATCCCAGCTTGCTCCAAGCTCCATCCAGCCTGGCCTTGGACACTTCCAGGGATGGGACAGCCTCAGGTATCTCAGTCATCAAGCACTAAAGAGCCCCAGGTCACAGAGAAGAGCTCAAACCTCGTGTGTCCTGCTCCTGCTGCTCCAAACCCATCCTAAGCAGGGGCAGGGCAGTGGGAAGGAGAGGTTTTCTGGCACTTCCCAGGAATCTTGACTGCTCACTTAGCAGATAAGCAAATATAAAGTGGCTCAGCTTTGGGGCTTAGCAGAATGACAAAGGATAAATTCTGAGCTAATCAACTGCCAGCTGATACCTTTGTTATGGTTTGTGCAGACAGAAATACAGATTCTTGAAAGCCCTCAGTAGTTCAGACTGACGGTGGCATGGAAAAATGATCTGCTGGAACATCAGGAGTGTCCCTGCCAGCTTTACAACCATGCTCAGCACCTCCAGTCCACCAGCAATCAGTTGGCTCCTTGTAAAAAAGTCTCTCAGAGACAGAACGTCTTGAAACAAAAGGGACAGGGTCACTTCTCTTTAGAGATGATAACCTCAGCCTGGAGGAAGATCTCCAGTTCCAGGTGGTGTAAATCAATTGCACTCAACTGCTGCAATCTGGGGAGCTGTGGCATGGGAAATGCAGGTGTTGTCCTCTCCACAGTCACCACTGAACTCTGAGGGGAAATTCCTCAGCAAAGAAACCCTTGATGAAAACAGAGTATTTCCCTGTAGCTTGGATGGGCTGCTCCTCCCGAGCTGGGAAGGTGAAATGCCCTTTGAATCTCACCCAGAAGGAAACACCCAGCAATTCCCAGAGGATAATTAAAATGATTTACTGCGGGCTGCAAACTCGTTAGGTGTGAAGAGAGGCAAGAGCTGCAGCCCCAGCTCGGGGGTCTCAGGCCGATTCTGGCTGCCCAGGTCAGGGCAGTTTGCAGCAAGCCCAGGCCGGGTGCTGGGGTTTATCCAGCAGGGAACACAACCAGCACAGCCAGGGAAGCCGTGGCAGAGGGATGGGGAGGGGAAGGGAGGGGAGGGACTGTGCGGCCCCGGTAACAGCAAACACGGAACACACAAAAGCAATCAAAGGTCAAGTGTCCACAAGAACATTGTTTCCCTTCAGGCAATGAAGCCCTTCATGTTTAGATGCTCATAGTGTCCAGGACGAGATGAATTGCTGCTTTGGGAGGGTCCTTCCAGCTCAGCTGGGCAATCTCAGCCGTCCCCTCACATCTCCAGTGGCAGTGGGACACAGATCCAGGACACAGGTCTGGGACAGGTTCAGGACAGGTTCAGGACACAGGTCCAGGACTCAGATCCAGGACATGTTCAGGACACAGATCCAGGACACAGATCCAGGACACAGGTCCAGGACTCAGGTCCAGGATTCAAGTCCAGGACACAGATCCAGGACATGTTCAGGACACAGGTCCAGGACACAGATCCAGGACACAGATCGAGGACACAGATTCAGGACGCAGGTCCAGGACTCCCTGTGACACCTGCTCTTTGTTCAGTGTCACCTGCAGAACAGGAGCCTCTCTCCAGGGCCTCTCCACTCGTATCTCCCTCCCAGAGGCATCCCAGCCCTGTCCTGAGGGATTGAAACCCCTCAGCACAGCACTCTGCATGCTGTAGATTCAATCTGTCCTACAGCTCTTTATTTCCCTGCCTGTGCCTCTGAAACCTCCTCCTGACACACACACAGGGGGTTTTATGCAGGATTTGGGGTTTTTTCTCTCCTGCCCGTGTCTCCTGCACCGTGACAGCGATTTGTCTCGTGCTATTTGTCTCACACGCAGAGCCCCGGAGCTGCCATCGCCTGTCCCTTCAGGTGCTGTCAGCCCACGGGGATGATGAGCCCGAAATGGCCTTTGGGGACAGCCATTCACGGCTGTTCGAGCCCGTGAAATTCCTCATCATTCTCATTTTGCCTCTCGCTTTGTTCCAGATACAGATAATTCCCTCGCCCTCACCATTTATTTTCTTCACTCAGCCAGACCTAAGCTGGGGAGCCTGGGCAGAGTTTCACAGGTTCTTTAAGTTCATGTTTTGACAAAATCCCCATGAAGTTTGTCTTCATCAAGGTCAGAAATGCCGCGAGGAGGTTTANCCATGCTCAGCACCTCCAGTCCACCAGCAATCAGTTGGCTCCTTGTAAAAAAGTCTCTCAGAGACAGAACGTCTTGAAACAAAAGGGACAGGGTCACTTCTCTTTAGAGATGATAACCTCAGCCTGGAGGAAGATCTCCAGTTCCAGGTGGTGTAAATCAATTGCACTCAACTGCTGCAATCTGGGGAGCTGTGGCATGGGAAATGCAGGTGTTGTCCTCTCCACAGTCACCACTGAACTCTGAGGGGAAATTCCTCAGCAAAGAAACCCTTGATGAAAACAGAGTATTTCCCTGTAGCTTGGCACATCTGCTCCTCCCGAGCTGGGAAGGTGAAATGCCCTTTGAATCTCACCCAGAAGGAAACACCCAGCAATTCCCAGAGGATAATTAAAATGATTTACTGCGGGCTGCAAACTCGTTAGGTGTGAAGAGAGACAAGAGCTGCAGCCCCAGCTCGGGGGTCTCAGGCCGATTCTGGCTGCCCAGGTCAGGGCAGTTTGCAGCAAGCCCAGGCCGGGTGCTGGGGTTTATCCAGCAGGGAACACAACCAGCACAGCCAGGGAAGCCGTGGCAGAGGGATGGGGAGGGGAAGGGAGGGGAGGGACTGTGCGGCCCCGGTAACAGCAAACACGGAACACACAAAAGCAATCAAAGGTCAAGTGTCCACAAGAACATTGTTTCCCTTCAGGCAATGAAGCCCTTCATGTTTAGATGCTCATAGTGTCCAGGACGAGATGAATTGCTGCTTTGGGAGGGTCCTTCCAGCTCAGCTGGGCAATCTCAGCCGTCCCCTCACATCTCCAGTGGCAGTGGGACACAGATCCAGGACACAGGTCTGGGACAGGTTCAGGACAGGTTCAGGACACAGGTCCAGGACTCAGATCCAGGACATGTTCAGGACACAGATCCAGGACACAGATCCAGGACACAGGTCCAGGACTCAGGTCCAGGATTCAAGTCCAGGACACAGATCCAGGACATGTTCAGGACACAGGTCCAGGACACAGATCCAGGACACAGATCGAGGACACAGATTCAGGACGCAGGTCCAGGACTCCCTGTGACACCTGCTCTTTGTTCAGTGTCACCTGCAGAACAGGAGCCTCTCTCCAGGGCCTCTCCACTCGTATCCCCCTCCCAGAGCTCTCCCAGCCGTGTCCTGAGGGATTGAAACCCCTCAGCACAGCACTCTGCATGCTGTAGATTCAATCTGTCCTACAGCTCTTTATTTCCCTGCCTGTGCCTCTGAAACCTCCTCCTGACACACACACAGAGGGTTTTATGCAGGATTTGGGGTTTTTTCTCTCCTGCCCGTGTCTCCTGCACCGTGACAGCGATTTGTCTCGTGCTATTTGTCTCACACGCAGAGCCCCGGAGCTGCCATCGCCTGTCCCTTCAGGTGCTGTCAGCCCACGGGGATGATGAGCCCGAAATGGCCTTTGGGGACAGCCATTCACGGCTGTTCGANGACACACACACAGAGGGTTTTATGCAGGATTTGGGGTTTTTTCTCTCCTGCCCGTGTCTCCTGCACCGTGACAGCGATTTGTCTCGTGCTATTTGTCTCACACGCAGAGCCCCGGAGCTGCCATCGCCTGTCCCTTCAGGTGCTGTCAGCCCACGGGGATGATGAGCCCGAAATGGCCTTTGGGGACAGCCATTCACGGCTGTTCGAGCCCGTGAAATTCCTCAGCATTCTCATTTTGCCTCTCGCTTTGTTCCAGATACAGATAATTCCCTCGCCCTCACCATTTATTTTCTTCACTCAGCCAGACCTAAGCTGGGGAGCCTGGGCAGAGTTTCACAGGTTCTTTAAGTTCATGTTTTGACAAAATCCCCATGAAGTTTGTCTTCATCAAGGTCAGAAATGCCGCGAGGAGGTTTAGGAGGTTTATAACCTGTTCTTTACAGTAATAGCAGCATTAGCAGAGCAGTGACACTTCGGGCAGAGCATTTTGGAAAGCTTCACAAGGAAACAGCCCGTCCTGCTGAATTCCCCCTGGTGACCCATCAAAGCTGCCTCGAGGTACAGGAGTAACTCCGATAAAGGCACTTGTTTTGAAACTGGCTCTTTGAAAATAAAAGACCTTTCAGCTGGGCAGGCCAATGAAAAGAATTGGTGGTGGAATGTTTAGATTAAACAGAAAGCAGAATATTTTCTCTTTAGGCAAAACAAAAGTGACTGCAAAACCCCCAGAAGCCATTCTGAGTCAACATGAAGCATTCTGTTTTGGTCAAATGAAATGCATTCTTCCCCTGGAGATTACTGTTAGAAACACAGGAATATTTGTGGAGGAAAAAATATCACTCTAAAAAGTGTTAACTTCAAAAACTGTAGAAGCAAAAATGCTTCTCGCTGCCAAGGAAATAAAGGCAAAATGGAGAGATTTATTTTTTAAAAAATCCCAACAAAACACTACAGAAAAAGAAGCCTCCAAGCTTTGTCTGAAATTATGTTTCAAGCAGCAGTAGAATTTATAAATTCTGACCCCCCTCCACCAGATTTTAGGCAGGTTTGACTTTGTAGAAAATATTCCCCAGCTTTACCTGCAGTCCCATTAAGAACAGGTCTCCCACCTTGGGGAAGGCTCAGCAAACAGCAGCTACTGGGGGGATACAAACCAGGAGGGAAGCAGTGGGGGACGTGTGTGTGGTTCTGGCCTTTGGGCTTTCCATTAGAAATTCTTGATCCATGAGGAGGGATCCTCTGCTCCTGCTGGGCTGCCAGGAGCTGGCACTGCCAGTGCCAGAACTGCTGCTCACTCATTGCATCCTACGAGTGTCCTCTGCTTTCAAGTGAGAGCCTTCAGGATCTGATTTGGAGACACTGAATGCCTTGATTCGAGCTAAAAGCATCTTGCTTTTCCCTTGGATGCAGCCCTCAGTCCTCGAGGGTCCTGCCCAGGGCACAGCCTGAGCTCTGACATGGATCTGGGATGTGCAGCCAACCCTCCCAGCACTGCTGGGGGACAGGGACAGCCACTTTATCTGCAGGGCACACAGCTCAGCAGCTGCCTGTCTCAGCTGGCCCAGCTCTGGCAGCAAGTCTGCAGCCTCAAAAAAAGAAGAAATGCAACTCCAGCTCTGTTCCCACTGGGAATATCTTGGGAAAAGCGAGCCAAAACCCTGAGCTGTCACCCCAGCCCTGCAGCTCTGCTTCTCACTTTTAGATTATCTCTGTGAACTGTCAAGAGGATTAAGGAGGCAGAAATCAGCTTCAAAGAGCATCAGAACCAAAACATGATCTCATCTGAGGGGCACTTCCATGCACTTCCAGCCTCTTCAGATTTCTGGTGGTGGGAAAGGGATGAGGCCCTGGGGCTGATGTGAACTCCCTGATGTGAACTTGGACCACCTCTCCTCACCCTGTGTGGCAGCAAGGCAGAGCTCCTGCCCTTCCCTGGAGCTGACCAGCAGGGAGATGCTCCAGCAGGACAAGTTGTGCTTGGATGCATCCCCCTTTTCCCTCTGGAATGGCCTCAGCAGGGCTTGTGCTCCCATCAAAATGTCTGTCTTGCTTCAAATTTGACTTGCAGTCCTTGTGCTCTGCACTCCTGGCAGGACTGCACTGTGGCTGGTGCCTTCGTGGTGCCCACATGAGGAGCCAGAACTCAAATGTTCTGTGGGGGCATCTTCTGGATTTCCTGTGCTCCTGGGAACACCAGTGCCAAGAACCAAACAGGTGGGAGCAAATGATTCCCTCAGCCCTGTGTTCCTCACTCACACTCACTGAGGTGGTGAAACACCAGCAGCTGCTGGCTCTGGGTGGGGACACACTGGTAAAGTGTTCACTGTTTAATTGTTCACTCTTAAAATGTTTGTGTGTTCAAAGTGAGCCCCACTGGAACAAGCAGGAATTGGGGAATCCACCCTGCCCTGCTCAGCCCCTGTGGGCAGCCAGCCCTGGGCTCACACACAGCATTTTCTGCCTGCTGCACTCAGAGGAGGTGGGGCTGGGGTTTCTGAAGCAGTTATTTGAGAAGCAGCTCTGTCATGGCCATGATTATTTCAAAAAAATAGCAAAACAGCCATTCTTTGCATAAAAGGTGCTGAAGGGATCAGCTTTGTGCTGGCCCCATCCACTGAGGAGGTGCCTCTTTTAGCCCTGCAGCTGTGGCAAAGCAGATGCCACTGGGGGTGGGCAGGAATCCCAGCCTGGAAACCTGCAGGAACTTTTCCAGGCACTCTTTGGTGAGCTGTGCCCAGCTCCAGTGGCCTCAGCACGAGGTGGGGGCAGCAGGGCTGGGTGGGCTCGTTCCTTGCTCTGGTCACTGACCCAGGGGGACAAAATGTGCAGCACATCCTGGACTGTGGCACAGGGGCTGCTGGGGGAACGTGGAGCTGAGGCAGGATTTGAGCCAGGAGCTCTTCCAGCTGACACCCCCAGGACTCTGCTGACCCTGACAGGATTTCAAATAGCTGAGAGCTGCAAGTCCTGACTCCTGTCTGGGCTGGAGCCTGGGGTAGCTCTTTGGGAAGGTGGAATGAATCTTTGCTTGATTTGTCCTTTTTTCCCTCCTTCTCTAAGCCATGTTAAATTTTCTATGTGGTGGGAAGGGTATCTGTGTGTATCTGTGAGGCAGGAAAGGCAATGGGGTACTGGAAAATGTGGGATGTGGGGCCTGGCATGATGGAAAAGGTGTGGAATAAGGGGTGGATGCTGACCTGGCTTTGTCTGGGATAGAGATCGTTTTCTCTAGTGCTGTGTTTTGGATTTAACATAAGAATAAAGTGGGTAACACACTGAGGGAATCACTGTCAAGAGGATTGTCTGTATTTTCACACAGCCTGCCCTGTCCCTTGGCACAGGGATCCCAAAGGCTGCAATAAATTCGGATATTCCTCCCAGGGAGGTGTCCCTTGGTCAGGAGGGGTAACTGCAGAGGGCAGATGGAAGCAGATGCTGTGTCTGGGGGGCTGTGGCAGCATTTTCCATGGAGCTGCCACTGCAGGGTGGGACCAGGCCCTGCCTTTCCCTGCAGTGATTATCCCTCACAGCTGAGATGGAATTAACACAGTTAACCCCTCCCAGCTATTTCTGTTCCATCCTTGGGCTACTCTGGAATTCCAACAGGGAGATGGGCAACAGGAGAAGGGACTGCCTTCCTTTTTAATGGTGATCCTTGGGACTTGCAGCTGCAGTGGGAGGCAGAAAAGGCCTCAGGAAGGATTAATTTGGGATGCAGCTCCTGAGCTGTGCCTCCCTCGGTGCCTGAGCACAGCTGAGGGGTGGCAGCTGCCCCTCCTGACCCCGGGGATGTGCAGGGTCCCACAGGGAGAGCTGGGAGTGCCAGGTCCTGCCTGAGCTCCCAGAGCCCTGCAGGGAGGCTGGAGGAGCAGGAGGCAGCACAGGAAATCACGGCCAGTAACGGGGCTTCCGATGCAATCATGTTCTCATTTCTGCCAGGAATGAAGGGGAAAATACCATTCCCCTTCCTTTTTTGGCAATGATGGCTTGTAACCTCAGAGGAATCTCCAGCCTCCAGGGGCTGGCTCTGTATTTTCTACCTCCACCTGGCTCAGCCTCACCAACTCCCCTCTGAGCCCTCGCTCTGCACAAAACACCCAGAGAAGAGCTTTGGGCCTCACCCCTGTCTGGCACTGCCAGGGCTCTGTGAGTTCCCTCACTTGGAGACAGCTGATGGGTCTGTCAGTGCTGCCCAGACACTGTCACAGCACTTCCCTTCCAAAGGCACGCTCAGATATTGAAGAAAGCCATAGGAGTGCTCTGAACTCCTTGTTTAGGTTGAGAGCAGTTTCCTGGTCCCCAGGACAGCCTGCTGGCTTCCAGCAAATATCCCCAGGAGCTGAATGGCAGGAAGAGAGTGCCCTGAGGACAGATCCATGCTGAGCTATAAATAGCTCCATTTCACAGGGCCAAGCAGCTTCCTCAGCCTGGCAGGAACCTGCAGCTTCTGGGCTGAGCTGCTGGGGCAGAGCCCTGCTCTGGGGTGCACAGGACAAGCCAGAGGATTTTCCACCCACTTTTCCTTCCATGGCTTTTCAAGCACAGGAGTCTGAGTAAGAGCTTTTAGAGCAGGGAGGATGGAACACAATTAAAGTGCACCTGAGAGGGTGATTTTGTGCTGTTTGTCAGGAGAACCTTGGCAAGCAGGAGAACATCCTGCCATTTCTTTTTTTTTAGATCAGCTCTGTTCCAAGAGCATCCCCAGCGAGGCATTTCATAACCTGGGATATTTTCTTCAGGAAAGTGCTCAGGCAGTCCCAAAAGATCCACAAGGTTTCCTGCACGTGCTGCTGCCACAGAGTGATGAAGGGCTGGGTAGGCAGCCAGGGCACTCAGTCTGGCTGAGAATTGAGTTTCCTGCAGCCTGGGACAGGCTGGGTTAACAATGCTGGACCTGGGGCATCTGAGCTGGGTGTAATGGGAAAAGGAAACAGCTCAGCACAAGAATCAGGGTGGATAAAGCAACCAGAGCACCAAGAAAAAAACAGAGAAAGGAAATAGAAAGGGGAAAAAAAATTCCTTCAGGAACTAAGGAGCAACGCCAAAAAGCCACTTTCCAATTAGAGGAAAACTTGCTGGGAAAGCAGGATAAGGGTAAAAAGGGACTGTTTTCAACAGGCAGGAAAGTGTCACCCACATGAATCGAGCAGGTGTGCTCACCTGGAGGTGCAAAAGCTGAATTTAGCTGTGTGGGCATATCAGAGTCCCCTGGGAGATGGAAACTGCTCCTTGTGTTGGTTCAGCATCATTGGCAACACCCTGAGTCAGAGCTGACAGCAAAGATTTGTGTTTTCTGGAGGTGTAGGTTTGCAGCTCTCTCCAAATACCACCAGACAAACTCACTGCCTCTGCAGCATTTGTGTAAGAGGATTCAAAGAACCCCATTTTAGCTTTTACTAGGAAAATGAAATGAATTCATCCACATGAGTATCTGTGGGGGAGACAAGGCTGAGCCCATCCAGCACCAGAGGAGTTCATGTCATCTCCTATTCAAGGCACTAAAAGTCAGCTCCTTCATCTGAGGAGACACAATCTCAGCTAAGAAGATCCAAGATGATTCAGTGTTTAGTAATGCATTTGTCAAGTAAATTAGAAAGAACCCAGCATTTTGGGGAAATATTCTAAGAAAAATTCCCGTTATTGGAATGGTTGTTGAATAGGTTGCAGTCACTTAACCACAAAGGACCACGCTCCTCTGAAGTTCCTGTTTCCATTTATTCCTGGATCTGAACTCAGTGATTCTCACACATGGGAGAGAGGCAGCTCAAAGGGAACAGAAATGAGCAGTGGGACACTTTTTACAGTAAAATATGTCCAATACAGTCACCCAGCTCTGCTAGGAATGTCTCACACATGCAAGGACAAATGTGTAGGAGGGGAGGAATTACAAAGAATCCTGTTGGCAAGGTCCATGCCTGGGGAGGAAGGGAAAGAGGGAGGGCTTGGACATTCAGGGTGAATCTTTAGGAAAGCACTATGACAGCAAAACCCTTTAGGAATTAAGAATTTAGTCTTAAAAGGGAAGGATGTTTAAGGAAGTATCTGTTATTTGGGACACTAAAATGATGGGACAATCCAGCTTTCAAATCCTGGAACTGAACAGGATGGGAAATCTCTGGCTCTCACATCCATGCCCCTGAGAATTCAGCTGGCATGAAAATCCACCTGCCATGAAAACCCAGCTGTATTTGCTCTGTTCAGAGAGCCAGAGCTTCCTCCTGGGCAGCGCAGAGGTGGAAGCCCCTGCACTGCTGCCTCTGCCTCGCACAGCTCCCGCAGCCCAACACAACAGAAAAAGTGGAATCCTTACCTTGGACAAAGACATAGATCCTGGCCACGGGTCCCTGCTGCTCGGGGGTGCTGTTGAGGGCACAGCTGAGGTAGCCAGTGTCGTTGTGAGTGGCTCTCCTGAGCACGAGCTGGCTGCAGCCCAGCCCGGGGCCATCGCGGCAGCCGCTCATGTGCACCCGCGGGTTGTCCTCCCTCAGCTGCCAGCTCACTGCTGGGGCTCCCCTGCCAGCACAACACACCCAAATCAGTCAGGATCCCGGCAACATTGGGCCTTCTTGCATCCCCAGTCTGCTACCCTTGTCATTCCCAAATAAATTGTAAAGGTGGCTGAGTGTTTGCACTTCCACCCATCAACCCCACACTGTTCCACCCATCAGAAACTGGGCTGGATCAACCCCACACTGTTCCAGCCATCAGAAATTGGGCTGCATCAACCCCACACTGTTCCCCAGACATTCCTGAAACACTCCATGGGAACTGCAGCNATTGTCCTCCCTCAGCTGCCAGCTCACTGCTGGGGCTCCCCTGCCAGCACAACACACCCAAATTACACAGGAGTCAGGCAAAACTGGGCCTTCTTGCTGGCCAATCATCCCCAGTTTCCTACTCTTGTCACTCCCAAATAAATTGGAAAGGTGGCTGAGTGTTTGCACTTCCACCCAGTAGAAACTGAGCTGGATCAACCCCACACTGTTCCAGCCATCAGAAATTGGCACTCCATGGGAACTGCAGCAAGCTCCTGGAGAAAAGTTTAATTCTCTTCTAACACGCTGCCTGAACACAAGCTTGTTTTTATAACACTGTATTTTAACCACTTCAAACATTAGAAAGCATCAGATAAAATTATATGTTTGTTCCAGGCAGAGGATTTTGCATATTTTAACAGCTAAATTAATGTATATTTTCCTGCAGTGAGGCTGCATGGAGAGAAGAGGATATTTATGTAATTTTGCATCACCTTTCTTGCTTAATCAGCAGTGACTCAGTCTTGATTTTTGTAAAACTAATCAGATTACAAATCTGGGAATATCTGCTCAGGACACACTTTTTCCAATTCCCCTTGTGACAGCAGCCAGAACATCAAGCCAGGAGGACAGAGGATGCACATTCCCCCCAGCTGACCCCTCTGCTGCTGGATCTCCAGGCACATCTTGTGGAAAATGCAATTCCATGGAGTTCAGGACAAAAAGCATGGCCTGGGTGTCACCTGCTGCAGGGCCCAGGGCTCCCAGGGGATCTAAGTCACAGCTGGGTGTGCTGGAAGCATCAGGCCATGGCAGCAGGAGCTCCTGGAGCTCCCTCTGAGGGCTCTGGGGATGGACCAGAGCTGCCACACAGGCCTGTGAGATGAAGATGATGGTGTTTTTTGTAGAGTGGAAACTGCTGGGTTGGGGATAATCTCCTGTGGATGTTCCTGGGGAAGAAGTTGGTGTTGGAGAGAGGGAGTTGTTGTGTGCTTGCAGAGCAGCCACTCCTCCCAAGAACAGGGGGTTGGCTCTCCCTTCTCCCTCAGAGAATTCCCACTGGCATTTGCTGGGCTGAGGAAGGACTGAGAGCCCCTGGACCTCCCCAGCTGGAGAAATCCAGTCCTGACACACTGAGCCAGGACAGAGATGGCAACACCCAGAGTGTGTCTGTGTGAATTCCCAGTCAGCCAAGAGCTCTGGAGCTCCAGTGGCCTGCAGGGGTGCAGTAGGTGCAGTCAGAGCACGTTGGCCAGGACATGCAGTGACATTTCCACAAACATCCTCTTGGCCCTCGTTCCTGCCCGTCCCTCTGTCGCCTTCCTGGAGAGGAGGCAGACGTGGAGCCGGGCTCCTGAGGTTATTTCCAGCACAAGGCTGAAGGAGAGCACTGGGAGAAGTGGGAATATCCTCTCTGCTGAGCTGCCTCGCCCTTGTTCTTGGATGTTCTGGTGTCTTGGACACCCCCAGCCCACGTCAGAGCAGCTTCCCGTTGTCCTTCCGAGCACCCAGAGCTCTGTCCCACCCTGCCAACGTCACTGGTGACTCCAGGGCTGGGATTGCTGGCCCAGACTGGGGAACAGAGCCAGTTCACATGGAGACACAGCTCCCAGCACGTCACTGTGTCCCTGCCCCTCGTCACCCACACCCCTCTGTGCATCCAGGTCTGCCCTGGTGGCTCTGAACTGGCATTTCACACCCGGGCTTCCTTAGCTCTTTCCCCCCTACATACACTGTCCTGGTGCAAGGTGAAGCCTTTGGCTGTTGCTCTGGGATTTTTGCACATCTGCCAGAGGGGGCTGGCAGCAGCAGCAGCTTTGGCCCCACTACCACAAACCAGGAAATCTTGGCCAAGAACCTCAAAAGCCTGGAGCTGAAGGGAGGATGGACATTTCCACTGACCTGCTGCCCCATGCTGTGCCCCACACAGCCCAAATGGCCCTGGAACACAGAGAATTCCAGAGCTGCCCTGGGCCAGGAGCCAACCAGGAGTGTGGCAAAGGAGGCAGGAGGGCAGACACCCCCAGAGGGGCTGATCCAGGGAATCTTGCACTCAGAAACCTCACTTTCCTTCTCTTCCCAGGCTTTGAATCACCTGAGCCAAGGAGCTGAACTGCTCCAGGCCCTGGTCCCATCTTACATCCCATGTTCACAACCTTTTGTGTCTCTCAGACCTGTCATGNTTGTCCTCCCTCAGCTGCCAGCTCACTGCTGGGGCTCCCCTGCCAGCACAACACACCCAAATCAGTCAGGATCCCGGCAACATTGGGCCTTCTTGCATCCCCCAGTCTCCTACCCTTGTCATTCCCAAATAAATTGTAAAGGTGGCTGAGTGTTTGCACTTCCACCCATCAACCCCACACTGTTCCACCCATTAGAAACTGAGCTGCATCAACCCCACACTGTTCCCCAGACATTTCTGAAATGCACCCAGGGATTGTCCTCCCTCAGCTGCCAGCTCACTGCTGGGGCTCCCCTGCCAGCACAACACACCCAAAT
>VWYE01019488.1:50606-69610 GCA_013398995.1 Alaudala cheleensis | reverse complement strand
TTGTCCTTCCGAGCACCCAGAGCTCTGTCCCACCCTGCCAACGTCACTGGTGACTCCAGGGCTGGGATTGCTGGCCCAGACTGGGGAACAGAGCCAGTTCACATGGAGACACAGCTCCCAGCACGTCACTGTGTCCCTGCCCCTCGTCACCCACACCCCTCTGTGCATCCACGTCTGCTCTGGTGGCTCTGAACTGGCATTTCACACCCGGGCTTCCTTAGCTCTTTCCCCCCTACATACACTGTCCTGGTGCAAGGTGAAGCCTTTGGCTGTTGCTCTGGGATTTTTGCACATCTGCCAGAGGGGGCTGGCAGCAGCAGCAGCTTTGGCCCCACTACCACAAACCAGGAAATCTTGGCCAAGAACCTCAAAAGCCTGGAGCTGAAGGGAGGATGGACATTTGCACTGACCTGCTGCCCCATGCTGTGCCCCACACAGCCCAAATGGCCCTGGAACACAGAGAATTCCAGAGCTGCCCTGGGCCAGGAGCCAACCAGGAGTGTGGCAAAGGAGGCAGGAGGGCAGACACCCCCAGAGGGGCTGATCCAGGGAATCTTGCACTCAGAAACCTCACTTTCCTTCTCTTCCCAGGCTTTGAATCACCTGAGCCAAGGAGCTGAACTGCTCCAGGCCCTGGCCCCGTGTTACATCCCATGCTCACATCCTTTTGTGTCTCTCAGACCTGTCATGGGGATTTCTTGCTTTGCATCCATAAAGCAACGTGGGACTGAAGTGTTCATAACTCCTTCCATTATTTATTCCTCTGGTGATATGAGAAAAGTTGGGTGCTCCTCCTGATTAAAAAGCTGAGGGATGAAGAACTGCTGGGAAATGCAGATTTAATTGGCCTGGGGCACCCCAGGGACTTGGAGGCCACACAGGTTTTATGGGCAGCACCACTGAGATGTTAAAGGGCTGCTCAGACTTTATTGCCATCATGTTTGCAGTTTGCCAAGCTAAAAATACCACTGGGAGGTTGTTCTGACCTCGTCAGCCACATGGCAGGCTGGAGGGGCTTGGAGAAAAGCTGCCTTGCACTCCATAAGACATCCCAAATTTCCACAGCCTGAGCCCATTCACCTTTCACCATAACAAAGAATTAAATAGCCTGGGACAAAAATCAGAGGGGACGTGTCAGTGTAACCTAAAGCTTAGGTTCACCTTCCCACTGCTTTTTTACTGTTTTCAGTAACTTCTGTTGCAGGAAACCATCCAGGGAGTGGCTCCAGCTTAGGGAACCTTGCAAGAAGATGTAAAATCAATGTGTGTGTGTGAGAGAGAGAGAGAAATTGTGAGAGTTTGTGTTACCCTGAGCCTTTTTTCCTACAACATTCTCAGAGAAAGACCTGAGAAACAACCTCTGGCAGTAGTGAGGTGTAAAAATCCCACTCAGAACAAGTAACACCTCCATCCATCTCAGCCTGAGGCCTTGTGTGGCACCCAGCAGCTGCTGTGTGTTCTGGCACAGCTGAGTGCTCTGCCTTTGCTCCTTCCTCGTGTGTCAGCTGTTTCCCCATTCCCAGAGCATCCTCTCCCTGTCATCACCAAAACCCTGCTGGTCCTTGCATGGCTGGTGGCACACACTGTGCCAGGAGCCAGCAGCTGCTGTGATTTACAGCAGCACTTGGGTTTTTCTCAAGCCCTGGTTAAATCTGATTTCAAGGGCATGCAAAGTTTAAACAGGCTGGGTCTTTGTGCACACAGTGACTGCTGCTGATTTAATGTCTGTGATGGGGTAGGTGGCAGTTCCTGGTGAACTTGTTTGGCATTTCCTCATGCACAGGGAGCAAAGGAGTGATTTTGGCTGCAGAGGAGCTGAATCTGCCCCTGTTTCAGAGAGGATTTCCAGCCATGTCCTCAAGCACAGCTCATCCCCTCCCATGAGCTCCCCTGTGCTGACTCAGGGCTTTGCCTGGGCCCCTGAACAACACAACACAAAGAATTTGGCTGAGCTGACCCCAGACTCTCCTCCTGCTCTGTCACAGCCCATCCAACTCCCAGCTGGCTGAGCACCAGCTCTGCTCTGTCCTGGAGCTGTGCTGGCCCAAGCCAATCAGCACAAGGACAAAAATCCAGCATTGTTTTGGAGCAATCCTTACCAGCATTTTATTTTTAGGGTGTCCCCTGGTGAGATGACGATTTGGTCCTTGGAAATGCTCAGCCTTGGCTTCTGAAGAGGCTTTTCCTCAGCAAGACCTGACCCCAAAAAAGAAGAAATCATCATTAGTTGAGAAGGGCACCAGAGCAGCACAATGCACTCGAGGCAAACTCTTTGTTTTGTAAATAGTTCATCATTTGGGGGCCCACACAGTGCTGCATTTATCCTTGGTCAGGAGATGCCCTCAGTTTGTTTTTGTTCCCTTTATTCCTCTCTTTCTTTTCTGACACTGAGCACCTGCATTTGTGCCAGCAGAGTTTTGAGCCAGCTTTATTACTGAATTATTGCAGATTTAGGAGAACAGATCTGTGTCAAAAGGATTTTGCACACACATAAAACTGGAAGGAGTTGGGTCCTCGGGAAATAATTCCACGGGTGAGCTCATACACTGCATTTTAATTAATGGGAGAAAACAATAATTCTGGGGAGCAGCTCTGTGAAGCACCTGTGATATTAAAGGCACATTGAAAACCTGGTGTTTCCCAAATGACCATTCCCAAAGGTCTTATCTGAGCTGAACCCCAGGCTCCGTGGGCACAGTGGTTGGGGTAATGCTCCCAGGGGAATCTGATTTTCTCAGGTCTCTGGTGACCAGGGGCATTAATGACAGCAGGGACAAAGGTCTCTCTCATCATCTCCTAGCCCAGGAAATGTCTCCTGTCCCCTGGGACAATCTGAGTGTCCATCTACAATGAGACAATGTTCAGAAAGTGAAACTGAGAAGAACCAGAAGGGGAGGTTGGCCAGGCTGGTTGTTTTGTCCAAATTCAAAGTAACATAATCAAGGAGAGGAGAAACCAGGCTCTGATAAGAATCTCCACTTCCTAAGCTCTGACATTAAAACCGTGTTTTCTTTCCCCTCCTGCTCTTCAAATGTCTCTCTCCTCCTGTGCCTCGATAAGGCAGAAATCCTCACTGGGCTCCCAGCACGGGCATTATTTGCAGCAGACAGGAGATAACAGATCTGGCAGAAAGAGAAACACTGGGCTTTAACTTTTCAACTGCATGGAGCAGGGATTTTCCTGCCCCCGCCTCTCTTCTCTCATCTCTTGATTTCAGTAAATTGCTCTTTGCCTGGCATAGGCAGGGGAGTGACTCACTCCCACCTTGGAGTCTCTGGCCTCTTCCAGGAGCTCTAGGAGCTCCCATCAGCAGAGGCCAAGTAATCTCACAGCACCACAGAGTCCTTCCAGAGGGGATCCTGCCCAGCCTGGACTGCCCTTGGAGCCCCTGACCCTTCCTACAGACTCTGGCTGAGGCTTTGGACCAGTGCTGGCCACCAGAGGCAGGTCCAGCCTTCTCCCCCTGCTCTGGCACTGCTGCTCCATCTCCAAGGTCCTCTGCAGAATGAGCAGTTGGATTCTGGCCGACCCAAACTCCCTCCAGGGGCTCTGTGGGACATTATTCAGCACCTCCAAGCTGCCATTCCGTGGAATGCTGGGGCAGCAGAGCAGCTGGGGGCTCCAGCCCCACAGTTCCCATTTGTTGGGGAAGCACTGCTGTTCCTCAGCACCCTCAGGGTGGCACACACAGGGAGCAGCACCACCCTGAGCTGAGAACCAACAGAAAAAGGCCCAAACTGCAGGAGGAGACACTGCCAGGCAAGCCCATCCTTGCTCTTGGCTCCAAATCCCCTTGGTTCCCAGACAGAGCCAGTTCCCACCAGGAATGGGCTGAGCCTTGGCACAGGTTCTCTCATGGTGCTGAGGCATTTCACAGCCCCCTCAGACTGACTGTGCTGAGCTTTGCAGAAATGCTCCAGGATATGGCCAGCAGCTTCAGCTTTGCCTGTCAAATGTCATTAATTTGCCAGCTGAGAGGGGTTTGGGTCCCTGTAACTCTGCCAGGACACTGCTCCTTCCAGGATCTGCTCTGGGCTGTTGATGCTGTGACTTCACCCAGGACTCTGAAAATCCTGGGGTTTGAAACAAGAATATTTCTCTCCCTCTGTGCTTTCAGTTGTTCTTAGGGCTTAGGCAGGGCTCAGCTGGTGCCTTGAGCTGGGCTTTTGACTCTGGCTTGCAGCTCTGATGAGCAAGTGTGGCACTGTCAGAGATGAGAGCCTGAGCTCTGTTCTGACTGCAGAGTCTCCAGGCTTTTACAACATCTGACACCATTCTTGCTAAAAGAAAGAAAAGTATTTTTCAATTATTCTGGTTTTGCTTCTGAGTTACTCCTTGCCCAAAGTTTATTTTGGCTTGGGGAACTGAAGAACAGAATAAGCAAAGTGGAATTTCGGTGCTTTTCTACCCCTCAGAGGACAGGAGGAGAATTCCTGTGCCACACACATCTGGTCTCTGCTGGCAGGTGACAGAGGGTTTATACAAACACAGCCTGTGCCCCTCCTGCCACACCAGGAAAAGAACAGAGAGAGCTGTGGGGGCAAGGTCAGGCTGTGCTGGGGCAGGACACCTCATGCCAAACTGGCAGAGTGAGACCTCACAACATTCCCAACCTCCCCTGGAGCCTTTAGAGCTAAACTTGACTTTTTGGAGGCAAAGCTGGGGACAGCCCCAGGGTGTGTTGGGTGAGGAGAAAGAAAGGATCTGCTCCACTTTCATATTTGTTGTCTGTGTTTGAGGAGATCCATGCCTTTGTGAAGGTGTTATGATGCTGCAAGGAAGAACCAGGCAAGTTCCTGGCAGTGCTTCCCTCTTCCACAGCCCTGCTCCCCAAGCTTTGTCCCTAAACCCAGGGCCCACAATCTGCCCAGGGTGGGGTGGGAGACCTGCTGGGCTGAAGCTGAAGTGCTCTGATTGCACTGCTCAAATTCCAGTGCCCAGGCCTAAGGGAACATTCTCCTCTCCTCCCTGTTAAACAATGTTGGTCCTGCTCTAGGGCTGCAAGGGACATAAATTAAAAGCAAGCAGTCATTTCTGTGTCATGACCATGGCAAAACTCCTTGTGAGAGCCACACAAAAAGTCCTGGGTGCCAGAGCTGGAGCTGAGCCTGCTCCTGGTGTGCTCTTGGTGCAACATCCTTCCCCAGATCCCCGGCATGGTTTGGGATGAGATGCTGGAGTGCCAATCCTGCAGGTCTGGCAGAGAGCTCATTGCCTCCTGCACAGCTACAGAGAGCTCAGCACCACATCCCACCACATCCCCTCTGTGAGCCATGGGGAAGGACAGGCTCCTGCAGGGAAGGGAAGCTCTGCTCAGGTTCCTCACATCCCTGCCCTGCCAGCACAGATTGGCTCCAGCAAGACAAGAGCAGCACCTCCAGCATAAAGATGCCCCTGGAAAGAGCCCCAGGTGAGGACAGAGCCTCTGCCCAGAGCCTCACTGCACCACTGCTGCCTCTGGGAGTTCATTCCTACCTCCAGTTCAGGCTTTAGCATTCTGCCCTCAGTGAAAACCGCAGACACAGCACAGCCACAAATCCTCAGGAGCCAAACGTGAGAGGCTGAGCCATACATTATCCAGGGGAGGAAAATACACTGAGCACTGCTTTTCCTGGGATAATCTGCCTCTGCAGCACGGCCAGCATTAAACACGGGAGGCTCCCCAGGCAGAGGGTAATGGGTGACCTCCCTCACCTCCCTGTCAGATGCTTTCCAACTCCATCTCACTTGGCACAGGAGATCCCTCCCACGCACAGCCTGATGCTCCATGCTGGGCCCAGCACTGAGCGTGGAGAAAAAGTATTTTAATCTCTGCTCCTTATTGTAACAGCTTTCCTCCAGGCATCCTCTGGGCACTGCAGCTCTCCCTGGCAGAGCCCTCGCAGATGGTTGGGAGCCTGGCTGTGCCTGCTGTGGCTCAGTGACAGCTCAGGCAATGTGATCCCTGATTTAGGGTCCAGGGGTCCCTGCTGGCCACAGGGAGAGCTGGGGAACAGCCTCAGGTGACAGGAGATAACTGCTGGGCAGAGCAGAGGGTGCTGTGCAGGTTAGGGCAGAGATTGCACCGGGGCTGGGGCACACAAATGGCTTTTTGCACATGGGTGAGCTCCAGGGACTGCTGGTGTGAGTGAAGTCACTGCTGTGCAGAGAGCTGGGCCCCAGGGCACCTCAGGGCCCCTGGGGAGGCACTGGCAGTCAGAGTTTGGAGCTGATTTGAGTCAGGGAAGGAGGGTGACAGATACACAGCATTTAACATCTGTTTTGTCCTTGCTGGGGATGCTCCTGTGAGCTGTGCTCACCTGGCAGAGCCTGGACCAGCAGCTCCAGGAACCCTCTGGAATCACCAGGAGCTGTCCAGACACCACACCCTGCCCTGGTCACCAGAGAGAGGTGACCACCAGGGACTGGGGTGTGCAGGGGCAGAGCTGTCCCCTCCCCTCCTCCCAGGAAATCCTGGGCAAGGCAAACCCTCCCAACACCCCTGTCCCTGCAGCAGAAATGGCACCCAGTGAGTGACAATGCTGTCCCCTCCCAGCTGCCAGGGCACCTCAGCACTGCCTGAGCACACCTCAGAATGAGCAGGTGCCCCTTAAAAAAGGGTATTTTCATGCTTCTCTCCCCAAGGAAATCTATTTTTGCTGGAATTGGAGAGCTCAGGCATTCACTGAAAAGCCACATGTGTTTAAACCAATGGCCTGTAATCATCCAAGGATTTATTTCAAGGTTACCCCCATGAAAAGAAGGCACCACAGCACTGCCAGCATTATTGGATCACAAGCTTTGCAAGATTTGGTGGTTTTATTAAGTCTTCAGCTCCTGGAATCAGCTTTCACTTGTTACACTCAAGTGATTTTCTATTCTTTTTAAAGGTTTAAAAAGACAGCAGCAAGTAACTAAAGAGACCCATCTCCACCCCACTTTTCATTGTGAATTTGGACACAGGATTTTTGATTCTCCTGGACATTAATGAAATGCAATGCAAGATCTTCTAAATGAAATGTCAGTGCTACCATTGACTTTCCCAGCAGAGGGGAAGGGAGGCTCTTGTGGGGAAGGTCTTGGCTGTAAGTCAGAGAAAAAAACTCAATTTTTGTCTTTGCTGCTGCTGGTGAGTTCTGTATCAAGGCACTGATGGGAACTGAGTCAGTACAAAGGGCAAAGGCTCCCATGAGGGGCTGCAGGTGGGGAATGTGTGGGTCAGAATTGCTGGGGGAAAACTTCCCCTCTAGACCTAATGTGGTTTGAGTGCCTCTCTCCCATTTCCTGTGCTCAGGGAGCAGCTTCTGGTCAGGTTATTTGCTCTCTCAATTCTCCATGTGTCTGCTGAGGACAGCAATTTGTCTGTGAAGATTTAAACCCTTCAGCTTTTCCTGTGCATCTCCACTGTGCTGAAGCACTTCTCCTGGATGAGGAGGTGAGAAGGGGCTCAGTCTCTCACCACCTCTGGCCAGGACTCCCTCCCTTGTCTGCTATTCCAGCTGAATTTTTAAGGAAGACGTTTCATCAGCTTTTAAAGATTTTCTATTTCCTTTGTTTGTTTGAGGGGAATGGTTACTAGAAGCCTCTCTTCCTGTGCTTCTCCACCTCCCAATAACCAGGAATCCCCCAGGGTGGCTCTGCTGTGGGTGGGCACAGAGCTGAGAACCTCCAGGCCAGAGCCAGAGCTTCCCTTCCTACAGGAGCTGAAGAGGTTTGTCCAAAATTAAATTAGCCATCACAAACTCATCAGGAGAGACGGCAGAGATTCCTTCAGGATATCCAAATGCAAATATTAACCCAAGAGCACCTCTGGCAAAGCAACAGGATTGCTGTTTCCATTGCTTTTCCCAGCCAGGGAAGGCAGGATTTGCTCAGCTGAGTCATGAGAGAGGGGAGCAGTTCCCACCAGCTCCTCTCTGGAGCTGTGTGTGGCTCAGCCAAGGCAGCAGTTGGGGTGTAAATGATCCAAAGTGACAACAACAAAAAATTAAATCATTAGTCTGGAGCGGGGAGATGTCAACAACAGCACAGTAAAAACAACTGCCAAGAGGAGAAAGTGTCTGCAGATAAGATAAGGCTTTGGCCCAGCTTTTGGGATTTGTCCCTACAAGGCTTTTCCCCAGCCACAGATGCAGCAGCATTTCCTGCTGAGGTGGCACAGGGTCACCCTGGTTTCCTCCTGCAATCAGCAAAACCCTTCAGCAAGGCCACCTGATTGCTCTGGGTGCTGACACACAACCCCTGTGACCTGTCCTTGGCTTGTCTGCAATCCAAACATCACCTTTGGGGTTCACCTGCACCTGCTCCAAGGCAGCCCCTGGAATTGCAGTGCCATGGCCTTTCCTGGCTGGCTGGGATCTGGATCTCTGCATCAGCTGCAGATTTATGGGAAGGGGTCACAGAAAGCAGCTCCAGGTCAAAATTGTTTGGTCTTGGGCAGCAGCAGCTCATTAATCAGGGCCTTTGTTTTCCCTCTGACACCACAGAGAGTCCCAAGGAGTGCCAGGGATGTCACCAGCCTGGTGAGCTGGGGACTGAGGGGACATGTCCTTGCTTTGGGACTGGCTGATAAGCCAGGAACTCGGATCTACATGGAAAATAAACATGAGATCTGGGAAAGGAGGTGGCAATATCTGCAATCATCTGCCAGGCACTCCAGCACAATTTGAAGTATTTAGGAAATGTGGTAATCTCATGTTGATGGAAAAAAAGGCTGGGAATGTTGTTATTTCTTGATCCAAATTATGGCAATTCCTCTGGGAAAGAGAAGGCCTGGCACATCTCCATGATTAGGAAATATGCAGACCCGGTGGGAACAAGATGCACATAAAAGGAACCCTAAAGACTCCAGGGGGGGGAAAAAAATCCAAAAATGTGAGGTATGAAGCTGTCTTTGCCTCTCCCCCCAGCGTGGTCTCCTGAGAAAAGCTGGAGGACTGCAGATCCGAGTGCTTCCAATGATTCCCAGACAGGATTACTTCATCAGCACTCCAGACATAGCTTTCCTTCCTCCTCACTGGCCATCCCCAGGACAGGGCACATTCCTCAGGCAAAGCTGGGAGTCAGGAGGAGTGAGGGCACCCAGGGGGCTGCAGGGTGCCCCATCCTGGGGACCAGCCCTGGCCACAGCCACACACAGCTCTGTGGTGGCTTGGGGTGACCCTGTGCTCCCACTGCCCATCCCAGCCCTTCACCTCCTCCCAGGGGACTCAGGGAGCACTTCCTGCACTCCAGAGCTAATCCAGCATTTCTCTGGAAGTGAACCCAGCCAGGAATCCTTCCCTTTCTCCAGAGCACTGGGCAGGAAAACAGGAAGGTGGGAGGCTTGCTCAGATTGTCGAGTGGAGGGACAGCACCAACTTCTGCTCCTGTGACAGGGACAGCACCCAGGGAATGCTGGAGCTGTGCCAGGGCAGGGTTAGGTGGGAGACCAGGAAAGGTTCCCCCAGAGGGTGCTGGCACTGCCCAGGCTCCCAGGGAATGGGCACAGCCCCGAGGCTGCCAGAGCTCCAGGAGAGTTTGGTTAATCAGGCTGGGATTGTTGGGGGGTCTGTGCAGGGCCAGGGCTTGGACTGGATGAGCCTTGTAGGTCCCTCCCATCTCAGGATATTCTGTGATCTATCTCTGCCTCCTCTGGGCTCTTTCCAGGCTTCCCTGTGTCCCTGAGCCAACTCAGAACTGTCCCCCCAGGTGAACTCCTGGTTTTTGTGAGTATGGATGGATGGAGCTGGAGATATTTATGGCTTGTCAGCCCAACTGCTCCTCACAGCTCCACACACCAAACCAAAGCTGTGGTTCCAGCTTGTCCAAACCCTGCACTGAGCTGCCTTTAATCTGATCAGAATCCCTCTCTGCAGGTAATTTGTATGTGGTGAGTAGTTACTTACAAAGCTGTGGATGCTAAGGAAGGAACGCTTTAAAACACTTTAAATTTAATTACTTTATTATTTTGAGGAGTATCATCAGATCTGCTCATTTATCAAAGGTGACAGGTGAGGCTGAGGAGTCAACAGCAGTAATTCAGGGGCTTCATGTGTGCAGCACAACCACTGTGCTCACTCACACACCAATGGGATTGCATTTGGCACCTCTCGAAATTTCTCTCAAACTTATTTGTTTTGTACAGCTGCAAATAATGAAAGCAATTGTTGGGCTGACTCAGTTCCAAGAACTATTCCCCAACCTACTCATGTGCACAGAGAGGATCAGTCACTCTTGAAATCCATCCTGAGATGAGCCAGGTCCTCCCATGCAAAAACAAGCAGTAAATCTCTATTGATTCACCAGTGATTTCCCTCCTCTTCCTACCCAGTTTTACTCTTTACACTGGATTTTTAACATGGAATAAAGGGCTTGCCTACACTTTGGTAAGATGCCCACACTCCAGGGTGGATGTTTTGATGAGGAGAATGGACTTCTTTAAAGTTAGAGCAGTAGTAGAGATGTTTTCAACATCCCTCTTCATAATTTCCTTTTGAAGTGACAAGAAATCTGATTCAAGAAAAAACAACCCTTTCCTTTTCTGTGTGACTATGATTAGTTAATATTTTTTTTTCCTGATTAATCCCATCACTGCCAAGTATTGGAAATGTCTGTGGTGGTTCCTCGACTGTGGTGGCACTTCCCAAAGAAGGGACAAGGTGCCACAGGAGTGATGCAGCTGCAGGTGGGTCAGGCAGCACACAGGGAGATCTGAGGCAGGTTTTCTCTCTCTGTAAATAAGAAAGTGCCTTATTTCAGATTTTAGGGGCAATGCAAGAACCCAGGCAGGGATCAGCTCCTGACTGAGCCCGGCTGCCAGCAGAGGTCAGGATTGAAACTGGCACCAGGACATTTTAAGGAGGGGTTTCCCTGAGGTTTCCATGCAAGCTGCTGTCAGTCAGGAACTGGAATTATTGCCAGA
This sequence comes from Alaudala cheleensis, assembly GCA_013398995.1. NCBI lineage: Eukaryota > Metazoa > Chordata > Aves > Passeriformes > Alaudidae > Alaudala > Alaudala cheleensis. The sequence goes on along the minus strand of VWYE01019488.1, from coordinate 58,728 downwards.
GTTCAATGCAATACTTGGTTTCACACGTGTGGAATGTCTGTCCTGGTTGTGGGGAGCTGACCTAGTCCCTGACATCTTGAATCAGGAAACAACTTCCCACAGCAATTCAGGGCAGCCAGACTCAGTTCAGAAGCCACAGCTTTGGGGCTTGAAAAGTAACACTCCTGTAAATTCACAGCAAACAGGTGCAAATGAACTTTCCTCAGTAAATGAAGTTTCACTGGGCACAGCACTCAAATTAAAGCACTGCCCTGCAGGAACTCCAAATGAAGTTGGAGTTGAGGGGTGCTAACCTTGAACTTGACCTGGCCTGGCTCTTCCAGTTCTTAGAACATTCATTTCCAGAGCAATTTTCCATGTAACATGAGCAATAGCAGCAAGTGGAACAGTATTTCCAAATACCCAGTCTAGTAAATCATTGTCCTGTGTGTCAGCTTCTCCTTTGATAATAAAATATTGTGGTAATTCATCCTAAGACCAAGGCTTTGGAAAACTGTAACATGGATCCCCTGGAGAGACATTAAAATGGCCAGACAAGAAGAGAGAGAAGTTACAAATTCCCTGACACTGTTGTTTAGCAAAATGTGTGTTTCTTTGAAAGCATTTTTTGGTCTTTTTTGCCAGCACTCAGCCTCTGCCTGGATGTATCAGCTCAGGAGGAAGCTCACCCATGTCCCTCCTCCACCATCTGCAGACTAAATCCATGATTCCCAAATTTTCTTCTTGTTCCATCATCTACTTGCACATGGGAGTGTTGGACTGGAACTAACTGTACCTTATCCTCAAACCCTGTACAGAATGAGCTTTAGGAGAACTGGAAAAATAAAATTTAAGCCCAACGGATGGGAATTATCAGGAATGGATCATAAGTGAGCCTTTAAGTGCTACAATAATAGAACTGTTGGAAATGGGAGTGGTTATCAGGAGAGGCTGGAATCATGGCAGGTCTGATACCAAGGGCAATCATTTATCTGCTCTTTCTCTTGGCAAGAGTCTGGGGAGGGGAGAGAAAACCTTCCCTGGGTTGTTCCACCAGCCTGTGTAATTCACCTCCCAAAGGAAGCAGGATGCCAGCCCTATCTTTAGGAATATTTAGAATTAGAGATGAAGTGCTGGAAGATGTCCTTCAGAAAACATTTGCTGGTGCTCCACATGGAACAATCTCTGAGGGCTCCAGCTGCCACAACTGGGAATTCTCTGATGTCCTGCTGAGTGGCCAAGCAGGTACCTTGAGGCACAGGACCCTTCCCTTCCCAAAGTTCTTTGGTTCTCCCTCAAAGGCAGCGTGGATATCTCAGCTTTGGCCTCTGCAGTGTCCCCAGACCAGACCTCAGAGGGGACTGGGGATGTTCTCCCAGAAAGGCAAGAGCTGACAGAGGAATCTGGGTGAGGTTCTGCTGAATGACGAGAGGGTGGATTCACAAAGCAACCTCTGACTGTGCTCCAGGGCTCAATCTGACCTGCCATCAAGGAAGATGAGTCCCAGGGAACACCAAATAATTATGGGAAAGCTGCTCAGAGAGACCCCAGCTTTCCTCAGGCCATATTCCCCAAGGTTTCCTGCTTGGAGCCTTGCTGGTGTGAGTCCAGCAGTGATCTCTGCTCCCTGGACATGCTGCTGTGTCCCACAGGCAGCACCACACAAACTCTGGTGAAAACTGGGCAGTCCCCAGCCTCAGACCTTTATTCCTCCTCTCCATCTTTTTGCTCATCCCCAGCCCACTTTTCTATGAAAAAAAACCGAGTCTGCAAGGAAAGGCTCCTTTGTAAAGAACATCTGTGTCCTCCTGTGTGATGAATCACTGACCTGCAGAAGGAGCAGGCCAAGGGAAGGCCACGGGAGGGATGGAGCTGAAATCAGAGAGGGGAAGGTGGATGGGCAGGGTGAAACAGAACAAAAGCCCACCCCTGTTAGCATTGTTGGACCATTTTTCCTTGAGCTATAAATCCAGAAGCAAATGAGCCAGAGCCTCCTGAGGTCAAGTCAATGGATGTGCCACACTAAACAGAGATGGATTTGAACAAATACAGGGGTTGGACGTGTCAGGAACACGTGAATGCTCAGAGTCAGTAAAATCTGCTTGGTGGGTAATTACTTTGTTTTCTTAGTTTCTGAGCTCTGCCCATTAAGGAGCAACAGGCTGGAGCTGACTTTGGACCTGATGCTGGAATCTGTTTTCGATCAGCTCCGTGCTCCACTTCTGTCGGCTCTGTGTGCCTGTCTCAGGAGGCTTTCCCTTTTTTTCTGCTTGTTTTGAAGGATAGCAGGTTGCTATTTTGGGAGACAAGATAAAAGCTGTTTGCTGAGCTGGGGAGAGGGAACCTAACCATCTCCTTAAACCCAAGCCCAGTTTCAGTTACATTTCCACAGCCCCGGGCGAGGTTTTGCTACCCTGGGCAGCTTGGCCTAACTAGGTCTGGTTTCCTCACTGGTTTGCATTAAGCTGGAAAGTACCAATCGGGCCCAGGGAATTGGCTGCAAATCATTTGGTGAAATCCTCCTTAATGACAAACTCCATCAGGCCGTGGTGCAGGGCTTCAATCACTTCCTCAGCCTCCACCACACTCTTACCCTGACGTGACCCCAGCTTCTCCCCTGTTTGTGAGGCTTCTCCACAGCTGTGACATCATGTTTTTGATGGCAGGCTTTGGTGGAATTCTGCTCGTGGCAAAGCAGGAATCTGCTTCGAATTAGCACTGCACATATTTATCAAGTCTGCATAGCATGGCTGCCTGTTGACAAAAATCCCTTCTCCTGTCCCCCGCAGGTTCCCAGATGAGCTCACTTGGCCCACAAAGCCTTGGAGCTAAAGCAGCTTTTGGTGTCTGGGAGCAGCCCTGCGAAGGGGCAGCAGGTGGGTGACAATGCAGGTGTGATGGCCAGAGCCAGGCTGTGTTTTCAGTGCCAGATGGATGGATCTGGGGTAGCCCAGACACTTCCAGGACTCCTCTGCCGTGCCTGGAGCCATTCCCTCTCTATCAGCTTGGTTGAGCTGCAGCACATCAGCTCCTCATCTGGAAAAACTGTGGCACAGGGGAGGGGGTTGCACAGTGACCTGGAAACAGCAGATTTGCTTTGTGGGATCCTGATTTTAAAGGTGCTTTACTGCAGCTGCTTCCAAGAAAAGCAAACATTGCCAGGTAGCGGGAGCAGCCCCGGGTCACATTAAAGCCACCTACGCCGCTCGGCCAAAGCTGGGCAGGAAATTCTTCTCTCTTCATGTCTAAATATTTAAGGCCTATTTATTTATTTTAATTCCTCTTGTGCATAGGGATAAAAACACAAATCCTTCAAAGGTTTTTCTTATTATGGAAAGCAGCAACAGAAAAAGACTCATCTAAAAATAGCCGGATATTTAGGGCAGGCCCTGGTAGTGGGAGACGGATCCAGAGCCTGGATTCCACCAGGGAACGTGGTGTGTCCAGCATCCTGCACTTCCATCCCAGCAACAAGGGCATGGCATGGTTGGGATGAGACTGGAAACACCATCCTGGCTGCAGAACCTTTCCTGGAAAACTGCTTCTAATCCTGCCACTTTCCATGCAGGATTTTGCCACAGTGTAATTTTCTAATTAAAAGCCTTTTTTTTCTCTTTTTTTTCTTATAAAACCCCAAACTGGTTCTGGTTTTTATATTGATCTCAGAGCAGAAACAACCACGCCTCTGTTTGCTTTTTCTAAAATTCTCACCTCTTAATCCCAAAAGTTTCTTGCAGTTCCCTATAGACAGACAAAATGTGTAGCTGCCCTTTGAACAGTAAAATTAATTTGGGGATGGGTAGTTAAAAAAATCAACAAGTATGACTCTAAAAGTAATTAAATGAGGAGGGTTTGAAGCTCTTTCCTGACAGTCTCTTGCAGAGGATCCAAAGCCCTGGTAAGGAATACAGAACTATATGAAAATGACTAAGTAAAAAGAGAATGATGAAAGTTCAGTGAGCACCAAATGAAAGCAAAAGGAAAACTGGATGTCACCAAGAAAGAAAAATGTCACCAAGAAAGAAAAATGTCACTATTTGAATTCAGGAGGAGAAAAGCACCAAGGTGGGAGATGAAAGACTAATGCAAATCCATGCAGGCAATTAAATTAAAAAGGTTCCTTCCATCCCGATTCCACACACACAGCCTTGATTTGCTGCACTAAGAATTCAGAGAACTAATCCCAGAAATGAAATCCAGATCTGAGACCCTGCAGAACAAACAGCTTATCAAGGTAGAGCCAGCGTTTGCTGGGGTTCCTCTTTCAGAGTTCTGCTCCTTCCTGTCTGGATTCATCACTAAAACTTCTGGTGCTGCACATGAATTTTGGCCTGGCAGAGGGGAGCTGTGGCTCTGAGGGGTTTCTGCACGTGCTGAAGGGAAGCAGCAGGTTCCTGGTGCCCCTTGCTGAGCACAGGGGTGTCTGTGAGGTGTGGCAGGGCAGGAGGGGGAAGAACACCCACTGCAGGCAGACAGAATTACTAGAAAAGCACACAAAAATGGGTTTGAGTTTTGCCTGGATGTGCCAGGAGGTTACAGAGGTGCCTGGAGCTGCACAGCCAAGCCAAGGCCAGTCACTGGTGCAGCCAACAACAAGCAACACTTGGAGTCACAGGAACACTCTTGGGTTCCAGCTGGAAAGGGAGGCTCAGCATTTTGTTGCACTCCTAAGCTATCAAAATGTTTATATCAATTGAAAACAGGCTCTTGGGGGAGAGTGAAAACACAGGGATGAATTTTCAGGCTGAGACCTCAGCTGCCAAATTGTAAAACCCTTTGGCTGGGAGGTCTCGGGGTAGGAAGGACTGAGTGGCATTAAGTGCATAGCAGTGGTTCAAACAGGAGCCATGGAATACAGAGAGCCTTCAGGAAAATTGTGAGGCATTTCTTTTGGGCTCCAGAGCAAGGTCAAAGCATGGAAGCAGCTTTGGGAGGAGAAAAATGCTGCTGGAGAGTGAAACGAGCTGTGGATCAAGCCCCAATCCTCCAAAGCTTGTTCACAGGAGCTGCTGTGCTGATGTGAACATCTGTGCAGTGGGAAGAGTCCTCTGAGGCCTGGCCTGGGGCAATGACTCTGAAATGAAGGAAAGTTTCCCCCACAATGGCACTGGAATTAGGGGAGAGATCCCCTGCAATGGCACTGGAATTAGGGGATACTTTCCCCTGCAATGGCACTGGAATTAGGGATGTCTCCTCTGCAATGGCACTGGAATTAAGGGAGAGACCCCCTGCAATGACACTGAAACCAGGGATGTTTCCCCTGCAATGGCACTGAAATTAGGGATGTCTCCCCTGCAATGGCACTGGAATTAAGGGACAGTTTGCCCTGTGGTGGCACTGAAATTAAGAGCTGTTTCCCCCATATTGGCACTGAAGTTAAAGAACAATCTCCCCTGTGATGAAACAGAAACTCTCCCATGCTCACATCACCACGGGAGGAAGGACAGCAGATCGTTTGTACCCTTAATTAATTTGAGCTATTTTAAAGCTATGAGTCCCTAACCTAAGTATTAGACCTATTTAGCTTTTCATTAATCTTTCTAAAAAGTGTTCTGTTTGTTCATTTTTCAGTGTTGTTTGTTTGGCTTTTGGCCATGAAAATTCAGTTTATCTGATGAGCTTTAATGGATTGTACCAGGATATCAGAAAAGCAGGAATTACAGTGATCCTGACATGTGAGTGCCCCACACCCCCATGGAAGAAGTGCCAATGTTTGGGTGCAGTTCCAGACTGATTCCCATCATTTTACTCCTGAGCAAGGACAGATTTCCCCCTGCTCTCCCCAAACACCCACAGCAGTGACAACCCTGAGTTAACAATGCTGAGCATGACCTGTTTACTCTTTGGAAATGAGTAATTCTCTGCATGATTCATCTCTCGTTGTCTTTGTTGTTCCTCAGAGCAGCCATAGAGGAATTTTAGCTGTGGAATTTTATTCCTGCAGACAACAGCACAACTTTCTCTTTTCCCCAGTTGCCAGAAAAATGTGGGTGCTTGGTGAGGAGGCACAGAGAAAGAAGGAAAATTTGTCATTTTTCCTTGGAATTCTCCAGTTCTGAACTCAGTTAGAGTCCTCCTGGTGTTCTGTAGGGACTTCAAGCCCCCTGACACAATCTCTGAAGCCAGTGAGACACAGTGGGGGCTGAACACAGCCACGATTTCAGCCTCTCCAGCCCTTCCCTGGTGGTTTTTTTGCCAGTGGAACCAGATCCTTCACAGCACATCCAAACTGGATCTTGAGCTGGAAGCAGCAGTTCAACCTCATCAACATTCCCATTTTCCAATGGGATTCTCCAGTTTGATCCAGTGCCTCCCTGTACTGACAATGTCCCATTGTAGTTGAAAGGGAAAATAATTCAGATATCTACCCTCAAGCAGAAGGCAATGAATGAAAAGCTCATGTAGGAACCATTTGCAAACTCCTGAAAAATGTTAATTTATCTGTCCCACTGCTGATTCCCTAAATGAACGTTTATTGATGAAAATCTGATTCCTGAGGATTTGGAGAGCTGTAAGTGCAAATCTTTCCCTTTCTCATTAAGCCTGGCTGGGAGGTTTGGGATCTACAGGCTCTGCTGACCCTCCAGGACAGCCACAGGAACAGGGAGGAAAGGAAATCCAAATATAAAATCAGCTCCATCTTCTTGTCTCCCTCATCAAGGGAGTTGTGTTCCTCTGTCTTCACCCAACTCAGGGCACTTTGTGAGCCCTCCGTGCAAAGGATTAATACAAAATTGAACGTTTTTCAATTTAAAATGAGAACAGGATAAAATTTGCAGCTTCAGCTCTTCTGTTTTCTTACAGAAATGCTCACCCCACTCCTGGGCATGATTCAGCACAAGACAGAAAGGTGCTTTCAGTTCCAGGGGACCTCAACTGCCTCTTCCGTGTTCCAAAGCCCAGTGAGGCTCCTCAGGGAGCTCACAGCTCTGGGATCCTGCCTCCCTGCCCTCTCTGATCCCATTCCAGCCCAGGATGGGCAGTCAGTGTCCCACAGTGGGAGCTGCCTGGCTTCCAGAGCAGGCAGGAAGGATCCAGAGGCATCCCCAAACAATCCCATTTCCCACAAATTCCTCCTATCTCCCACAGACCCAGGGGGAACACGGAGGCTGCTGAGCTTTGGGGCTGCCCCTTGGAGTCAAATCCGTTTTGTGGTGCCCTGAGCTGTTCTTCCCAAAGCAGAGCCCAGCTGGCAGCACCTCAAACCCCTGGGAATTCTGGGGGGCAAAGCCTGGAGCAGGTGGGTTCCCCCCAGCCATTCCCAGGGATTCATTGTGCACAGGCACCCAGCCCCTCTTTCTCCTCCTGAAGTGCTTTCATCTCTCCTGGATTTAAAGAAAGCAGCGGTGGCCCCACCCTGCTGCACAACTGCGGGGCTATTTACCACTTGGAGAGGAAATCCCATGTCACAACCCCTTGGAGCACAAGGAATAATGTCCGGAATTCCTTTATCTGTGAGCAGCCCTGCCTCACAGGCTCTTTCCTGTCACTTAAGTGTACACAAATATATTCTTTTCTTTTGTCAAGGCAAAGGGCCCAGATTTTAATGACGGTTTATTAAAAAAGAAAAGGCTTTGGCAAGACTCAAGAACAAACGTTCTCTGACTCTGGGACCTTTTGTTCTTCAAGGTGAAAAGTGACCATAAAGAATAAGGAAAATTGAGTCACTGGTCCTTGCCCTCCATAGTAAATTTGACCTCCACTGTTTTTACAGTGCCTAAAATTGGTGTCCTGGGCTAATCAGGGAAGTTAAAGTGATAAGCCTCTCTCCAGGGCTGCTCTGCAAGGTGATCTTTTTTGAAGTGATCAGAATGACCCTTTGGGCTCTGCAGTTTTTGTACCCTCAGCTCCAAGGTTTCTGTCCATGCCTTGATGCCAAATTCTGCCTGGCTAAAGGTTGTATTTATCTTTTCCATTCAGCAGAGGGATGGGTGAGAGGTGCTGCTGGACACAATCCTGAGGGCAGGGCTCCTTTGGCTGACAGCATGGGAAGCAGTGGGGATGCAGCCTGTGCTGAAATGTCTCCCTGCACATGGATCCAGTATTCCCTGTGCATGGATCCAGCCATTCCCTGCCCATGGATCCAGCCATTCCCTGTGCATGGATCCAGCCATTCCCTGCACATGGATCCAGCCACTCCCTG
>VWYE01019488.1:0-49898 GCA_013398995.1 Alaudala cheleensis | reverse complement strand
GCTGGGAGCTGAGAGTTCAGGGATGTGTCTGTGTGCTGGAGCACAGCAGTGAATTAGCAGCTGCTCTTATCTGTGTGCTGTCAGTGCCTGTCCCCAGGGCACCACAGGCAGGGACAGCAAACTCTGCCAGCGGCCCTGACTGAGGGGATAAATCACACTGCTCTCCTCTGCTCTCCCCTGCTCTCCTCTGCTCTCCTGGCAGGTGTGGTGTGTGTGCAATGCGCTGCATTTGGAGGCCTGGGAGCTGTAAATCTTGATTTTCCTTTGCCCTCTGTGTAGTGGAGTACAAAATGTGCTGGGAGCAGGAAGGTTCCATGGTGGGGCAACCCCTAAAAGCAATTTTGCTTGCTTTTTGACAAGCTCCCTCATTTCTTTCTCCACTTCCTGAGTGACCCACACTCCATGGATGCCCCTGGGCAGCAGGTGCCTGGGCTTTGCTGCAGGGTGTCCTGAGCAGGGCCTCTCTTTGCTGTGCTGGGATCTCCCCAGCCCCACAGCCCTGGCTGGCCTCTCCTCCCACCTGCACAAAGGAGCTTTGCCAGGGCAGGGATGATGGGCTGGCTCAGAAATCCTGAGGGAAACCCACCTGTGAGAACCCAATTCATGCAAATCAAGGTGAATGAGTCCCTTCCATTGCCCTGCTCTGTCACTTTGCAGTTGGTGGCAGTGATTTAAGGCCACTTTACTCAGGACTTGGGCTTGTTCTCCCCAGCTTTATTTGCCTGACCTCGGTTTTCCAGTCTGCTGCAAAGAGGAGATGAAGCCATGTGTGACAAAGCATCCAGGCTGATGTTTGCTGGGATGGATGACAGATTTTCCTGCCCTGTGTCAAAGGGACTCCAGCAGGGACAATGCCAGCACTGTCCCAGAAGGAGACACCCCTCCTGTGCAGACATTTCTCTACAAACTGCTATAAATTCGTTGTGTTTTGAAGAGCTGGGACTGTTGTGCCACACAGGGAGTTCTCAGTGTCACCGACCCCGTGGCTGTGACAGCACAATCCTGATTTTGGGTGCAGGTCCCACAGGGAGTTCACAACCTGACAGTGCTGAGATCACTCCTAAAGGCAGGCAAGCACCATAAACTCAGCCCCAAATCCCCAAATTTAGTAGGGGGGGGGGGTCAGAAACACCTCCCTGTTTTGTATCCTGCCTGATATCAGCTTTTGAACGGGGTCACAAGAGATTGTTATTCCCAGCAGAGTGCTGCCTGTTGAAATGTGGAATTTTTCAGGAATTTTTCATTAACATTGGCTCTGGCAGATAAAATACTGGCCATGCCAAAGACAACATGCTTGGGAATATTCTGCTCCTGAGCACAGACACTGTCCCCCAGCACTGCAGCTNCTGCACATGGATCCAGCCATTCCCTGCAATGGATCCAGCCACTCTCTGCACCTGCCAGGCCCACACTAGGGAAAAGAGGATCAGAGACTCCCAGGAATACCTGAGCCATCCTCCCAGAGCACCTCTGTGCTGGCAGGAGGAGCTGGAATCCCTCAGGGATACCTGGCATCATCCCAGGCAGAGCTGGGGCCATTCCCTCCTTGCACAGAACAATGCAGGGACCACCAGCTCCAGACCAGAGGGGAGGGAAATCTCCAGCAGGAAACTCCTGGGAGCGAGGAAGTTGCAAGAGGAATATTGGCTCCAGAGTTCTGAGGGAGGCGGGGGAAGCAGGCAGGGGCAGGAATCTTTCCAGGAAAAGAACATTTGCATCAGATACTTCCAGAAATAAAATATCAGAGAAATGTCCTGAATGCTGGCAGCTTTGCCCCATCACTCTTTCCATGACTCTTTGACATCCTTCTCAAAGAAGTGGTGATCCTTCAGTCTGGAGCCCCCTCATGCTCAGAGGAGTGCAGGTGCCAAAGGGGAGCACAGAGCAGCCCCAGGTGATCCCTCCTGGCACTGCTGGTGGTGTGAGGAAGCTGCAGCCCTGCAGCAGGACAAACAGCTCAGCAGCTGGAGCTGCCTGGCTCGTTGTTTCTGCTCCCCCAGCACACAGGCAGTGCCAGATGTGCTGTCCCTGCTTCGTGTACGCTGTGTTTGATGTCTCACATCAGAACCAACCTTGGGCCACATCCAGCTACTAAACTGTTTTTAGCAGAGATAAATATTTGGGTTTGTGATTGGCAAGAGCCTGTCCCTCCCTTTGCATCCTTCACAGCTGAGATGGAGGCAGCAGCTCGGAGCATGGCACAGATGTTTTCTGCACAGGAGGAAAGTCCTGTGCTCTCCCTGAGCCACTGCCACCGAAACAAATCTCCCAAGGAGGGGGATTTTGGCAAGAGGAGACCTTGCAGGGGCTGGGAGCTGAGAGTTCAGGGATGTGTCTGTGTGCTGGAGCACAGCAGTGAATTAGCAGCTGCTCTTATCTGTGTGCTGTCAGTGCCTGTCCCCAGGGCACCACAGGCAGGGACAGCAAACTGTGCCAGCAGCCCTGACTGAGGGGATAAATCACACTGCTCTCCTCTGCTCTCCCCTGCTCTCCTCTGCTCTCCTGGCAGGTGTGGTGTGTGTGCAATGCGCTGCATTTGGAGGCCTGGGAGCTGTAATTCTTGATTTTCCTTTGCCCTCTGCGTAGTGGAGTACAAAATGTGCAGGGAGCAGGAAGGATCCATGGTGGGGCAACCCCAAAAAGCAATTTTCCTTGCTTTTTGACAAGCTCCCTCATTTCTTTCTCCACTTCCTGAGTGACCCACACTCCATGGATGCCCCTGGGCAGCAGGTGCCTGGGCTTTGCTGCAGGGTGTCCTGAGCAGGGCCTCTCTTGGCTGTGCTGGGATCTCCCCAGCCCCACAGCCCTGGCTGGCCTCTCCTCCCACCTGCACAAAGGAGCTTTGCCAGGGCAGGGATGATGGGCTGGCTCAGAAATCCTGAGGGAAACCCACCTGTGAGAACCCAATTCATGCAAATCAAGGTGAATGAGTCCCTTCCATTGCCCTGCTCTGTCACTTTGCAGTTGGTGGCAGTGATTTAAGGCCACTTTACTCAGGACTTGGGCTTGTTCTCCCCAGCTTTATTTGCCTGACCTCGGTTTTCCAGTCTGCTGCAAAGAGGAGATGAAGCCATGTGTGACAAAGCATCCAGGCTGATGTTTGCTGGGATGGATGACAGATTTTCCTGCCCTGTGTCAAAGGGACTCCAGCAGGGACAATGCCAGCACTGTCCCAGAAGGAGACACCCCTCCTGTGCAGACATTTCTCTACAAACTGCTATAAATTCGTTGTGTTTTGAAGAGCTGGGATGTTGTGCCACACAGGGAGTTCTCAGTGTCACCAACCCCGTGGCTGTGACAGCACAATCCTGATTTTGGGTGCAGGTCCCACAGGGAGTTCACAACCTGACAGTGCTGAGATCACTCCTAAAGGCAGGCAAGCACCATAAACTCAGCCCCAAATCCCCAAATTTAGTAGGGGGGGGGGGTCAGAAACACCTCCCTGTTTTGTATCCTGCCTGATATCAGCTTTTGAACGGGGTCACAAGAGATTGTTATTCCCAGCAGAGTGCTGCCTGTTGAAATGTGGAATTTTTCAGGAATTTTTCATTAACATTGGCTCTGGCAGATAAAATACTGGCCATGCCAAAGACAACATGCTTGGGAATATTCTGCTCCTGAGCACAGACACTGTCCCCCAGCACTGCAGCTCAGCCAGCACACACACTGCCCCAGTGACAAAGAGAATGAAGCTGATCATGCCCAGGAATTTTGCTTTTCCTATGTATTTTCATCTTCATTCAAAGGCCAGGATAGCATATTCCAGTGAACACTCAGTTTTGGTGTTCCCTTTGCAGTGAGAGGAATTGCCTGGTAGGAGATGAAGCAGTTGCAATTCTATCAATGGATGCACAGATCTTTCTGACTCCCCATGAATCTGATGATGTTCACATGAAAAGAGACAGAATGTTGGCCATGTATAAGCAAAGCAGTGGCTGAAGGAGTGCTGAGGGTTCAGGAGCTTTGCTGGGCTGCTTTCACAAACTTTGCTACAGGATGAGTGAGGAATTCCTGACCACCATCCTGGATAAAGCCATCCACCCCTGGCACTGCCCCAGTCCCAATCCTGACCCTCCCCAGAGCCCAGCTCCAGCACTGACCCCTCCTGGGCTCCCTTGCTCCAGTCCTCCCAGGAATTTTTGTGCCTACTGGACACAGAAATGTGTTCTTAAAGTAAATACCTCAAGTTCTGCTGCTTGGGAAAAACAAAACACTTTCCAAGGAGGAACAATGTCTCTTTTTCTTTCTTCCCACCCTTCCTCAAGACAAAATACTAACAAATATTAATATAAGCACCAAAGCCTTGCTACTGAGCTTTGAGAAGATGGGTGTCTTGTTTGTATCTGTGTGTTATTCATCTTTTGTTTTCTGCATGGCCCTGCCCACCCTCTGAGGGTGCAAATCCAAGGGGCTGTGCCCAAAAATGAGAAGATTTGTTGTGGATGTTGGTACTTAAACCTTTGCTGTGGGTTTGGAGAGGTGCAGCTGTTGTAGGGAAACATCTGTGCCTGAGACAGGACAATGCCAATATGACAATAATAATAATAATAAAAATTAAAAGAACAGCCAGCAAGGGACAAGGAGGAACTCAGGCTGGATTTTGAGCCCTGGCTGGATGCTGCTCAGCTGCAATTTTCTGCTTCTCCCCAAAAGTGTGCAGATTCCAGAACAAGTGAGCTCCTAGAAGGAGGAGTTCCCCTTTGAATTTGCATTTTCAATAATGCAGCATTCCCTTGAGCAGTCTGATATCTGTAATCACCATATTTCTACTGCTGAAAGCAGCCAGGGGCTGTTTGAGGGCTCCCAGGAGGAGGGGAAACTCCTCCTGAGCTCCTGACAGGCCCTGGTGGCACTCCAGGCTCATTCAGCACCTCTCCAAGAGGCACCTCCAGCGTGGGGGAGATGAGAACAAACCCTCAGCCTGGAATCCTCTCACTGTAAGAGCCTCTCAGTGAGGAATCCATCAGACCAGGGCTGGAAATCAGCTCTGCAAATTCCTCCAGAAGAATGAAAAGCAAGAGGCTTCCTGGGACGTGGCTGCACTGGAGTGGCTCTGCACCAGTGCAGGGTGGGTGCTGTGGGTATTTCACCATTCAGGGGGCTGAGGGAGGTACCACAGGAGAAGAAATTCAAGAAAAAGTGCAGCCTTGCAAGCCCTGAGCATCCCTGCCAGGGATTTGTGCCAGTTCAGGCCCAGCCTAGCACAGTCCCCAGCCCTGATCCTCATAACCTCCTTGTCCTTGCAGCTTCAGATGGGCTTTGCTCTGGTGGTGGGAATGAAAGGTGAAGCAAATCTACTGCAGCTCCTGAGCTGCTTTTTCTCTTCCAGACATTGATGGCTCCATCCCTCCAGGGAGGAAGGGAAGGACCAATCCCCCTGATTTGCAGAAGAGCAGAGGCAGGAAAAGCCTTTGCTGCAAGGCCAAACTGCAGGAGACCTGAGGGGGCACCTGCAAACTTCAGTGCAGGGCCTGAGCAAAGCAGCCCCACTGAGCAGTGCAGGGAGCTGGAACCACATCAGCCTTTTCCTGCCAGAGATTCTGGGTGTTCCTGCACCCCAGCCTGTGCAGCCCCTGAGCTGAGTCAGTGCTGCCCCTGGGTGTTTGTCAAAGGGCAGGGGACAAAACTGAGTCACTTAAACCTCACCTGAGCTCCCCTGGAGCACAGCCCCCACCCAGCAGAGCCAAACCCCACAGAACTGGCCTGGTCCCCTCTGTTCCCAGTGCTCCCAGTCCAGAGCATCCCTCAGTGCTCCATCACATCTGCCCAAAGCATTTCCACATCAGGCCTCTGCCCCTCTCTTCCAGAAGTGTTTGGACAAAGCTCTCAGGCACAGGGTGGGGTTGTTGGGGTGTCCTGTGCAGGGACAGGAGCTGGACTGGATGATCCTTGTGGGCCCCTTCCAACTGAGGATATTCTGTGGTTCTGTGATTGATTCTGTAATTCTGTGACTCTGTGATTCTGTGATTGTGGCTTTGTGGTTCTGTAATTATGTGATTCTGCAGTTCCATAATTCTGTAATTCTGTGACTGTGATTCTGCAGTTCTGTGATTCTGTGATTCTTTGATTCTGCAGTTCTGTGATTCTGTGACTCTGTAATTCTGTGATTCTGCAGTTCTGTGATTCTGTAATTCTGTGGTTCTGCAGTTCTGTGGTTCTGTGGTTTTGTGACTCTCTGATTCTCTGATTCTGTGCTTCAGAGGGGCTGCCTGTCACCCAGAATCTCTAACAAGGCAGAGGAAGACATCAAACCAACTGATGCCTGAATTTGTGCTCCTGAGAGTGCAGAGGAAATGCAGCTAAATGAGCTGTACAAGCCCAGCCAGTTAATGTCTGCTCATTTGTCTATCTGCCCATTGTCCAGGGGAACTCTCCATTTCCTCTGGGGTCCAATAATGAATAGACCTATAGGGAAATGTTGTGGTGGCAGCAATTTCTCTTTTCCTACCATTTAACTCAGAACAATATGGAACCAAAACAACAAGGCAGCCTTTCAAAGGCTGGCAGTACAATGCACCCTATAGGACACCAACCAATGAACTGAGGAGCATGAGGGAGACCTTTGCCCTGTGGATGCTGAGAATTCCTCTCAGTTCCTTCATCCTGAGAATTCCTTTATCATCTCCACTGCAGAAGATCAGAGTTTGAGATACTGTCCTTGCATCCCACCACGCCCAAGTGTCACTCCCCTGCTTTCACCACCAGCAGATGGCAAGGCCACAACTGAGATAAGCAAAAGAATTTAGAACAGGAAAGATTACTAAATTGGGCTGCTCTCCTCTCTCTCTCTAAGTCTGGTTAGCTTAGCTCTGAGTTGAAGGAGACTTCTGGTGACACCAGATGTACTGGTCAGCCTGGAATTAAAGAATCAGCAGCCCAAAAAAAAAAAAAAGCTTCTGCAAGGCTTTATCTTGGTGATTGATTCAGGTGAAGTGTTTATCCTGAACCACACCAGTGACAGCATCAATGAGATATCAATATTATCTCTCATTGGTATTCAAAGGATGCAAAATGAAAGACACTGAATCAGAAATGCCCAGAGCCTGTAACAGCAATCCCAGAGTCACTGCACAAAGGCTTTGGTGTTTCCCTCATCCAGAGTGTGCAGTGCTGGACCCTGGATTAAAGATTACACTTGGCACAGGTGGGCAGAGAGGGAGAAGCTCAGAGTTGCCCTGCTCAGTGCCAGAGCACAAATCCAGGTAGTATTTCAAAGCCTACATTAATTTTAAAGGACAAAGATATTGTACAGTGGGAGGGCAAATGGCCTTGAACAGCAGCTGTGCCAACAATCCTCCATGGAAATCAAAACCAGCTCAGCTTTAGCTTTTCCACTAATCTCACATTGAGCACAGAATTTTCATCTCTACTGCCCTGAATTTCTCCTGAGTGCTGGACAGGTTTGGCAAATGAAAAGTGAGATTTATACCCAGACAAAACTCCTTTCCTCTCCTTTTGTCCTTCTGCCAGAAACCCACCAGAAAGCCAAAGATCCTGTCCTGGAGAGGGGTAAAACAAATTTGGCACATATTCCTGGGATGGGAGAAGGAAAACCTTTCTCTAGGGAGCACCAGCCTGTGCTTGTGGGATGTTGTGGTGCCTGTTTGCCCTGGCTGATTTTGTGCCCCAGCTCTGACATCCACACAGAACATTAGGAAATAAGGCTGGAAATTAATTTTTAATAGCAAATAACCACCACAGTTATGCACAAAGTTCAACAGAGAGCAACCTCAGTAACCAGAAGGAGGCTTCATGACTTCATGACTTACCAAATTAAATTAATAATGGCATTTCACCAAGTGGGTCTGAGTATTGCTTTTCAAATACAAAGCAGACAACAATTAAAAAGGCAAAATGACTGATTTATACAAGAGATCAGAATAGATAAAACAGATCAGAACAATCCCATAGGAATAATAAAGGGACATCAGGCTTGTAAACAATGACAGAATTCCTGATGGGAGCTGTTTGGAGCTGGATGGGGGAACCTTTGAGAAGCCCTGCCCAGCAGCCTCCTGCTTTCCTGAATTCCCCTTCCCAGGGAGTCCCTCCATCCCAGGAACTGTCCCATGCTGGGTCTTTCACTTCACCCTGCACTTCTCTCATCAGAGCAGGGCTGATACTGCCCAAACTGACCCAGAGAACTGAGCTCATGTCTCTTGGACTGGCTGGGAAAGCCAGGAGAGAACATTCCAAACATGACAACAACACAGCCATTCCAAACCTGTAAATCCATCACTCTGCAGGCTTGGTTTGTCTCCCTGCTGATGGACCAGGGGATGAAGTCATAAAACTACTCACAGAACCACCAATGGCTTCGTGGTGACACCTGGCCTTGCCTTCCCAGAGCCCCGTGGTGCCACTGGCCTTGGAAAAGTCCCCATGGGTGGGATGAGCTGGGAGAAAATGAGATGGGCCAAGAGCAGGGACCAGGCACAGACACTGCCCCAGGCACAGACACTGCCCCAGGCACAGGGAACTGCCCCAGGTACAGACACTGCCCCAGGTACAGAGACTGCCCCAGGTACAGACACTGCCCCAGGCACAGACACTGCCCCAGACACAGGGAACTGCCCCAGGCACAGAGACTGCCCCAGGTACAGGGAACTGCCCCAGGCACAGGGAACTGCCCCAGGCACAGACACTGCCCCAGGCACAGGGAACTGCCCCAGGCACAGACACTGCCCCAGGTACAGAGACTGCCCCAGGTACAGACACTGCCCCAGGCACAGACACTGCCCCAGGTACAGGGAACTGCCCCAGGCACAGACACTGCTCCAGGCACAGGGAACTGCCCCAGGCACAGACACTGCCCCAGGCACAGGGAACTGCCCCAGGCACAGGGAAATGCCCCAGGCACAGACACTGCCCCAGGTACAGGGAACTGCCCCAGGCACAGACACTGCCCCAGACACAGGGAACTGCCCCAGGCACAGGGAACTGCCCCAGGCACAGACACTGCTCCAGACACAGGGAACTGCCCCAGGCACAGGGAACTGCCCCCGGCACAGACACTGCCCCAGGCACAGGGAACTGCCCCAGGCACAGACACTGCTCCAGACACAGGGAACTGCCCCAGGCACAGGGAACTGCCCCCGGCACAGACACTGCCCCAGGCTCAGGGAACTGCCCCAGGTACAGGGAACTGCCCCAGGCAGTCCCTCCCCACCACACTCTGCTCCCTCCATGCTGACACGGGATTTTAGGGATTAACCACTCTCTCTGGGAATTCTTATTGAGCCAAACCTTTTTGCTCTGTCCTTACTCAACAGAAAATCTGCCCAGACTAAGGGAAGTTGTTTAAAGCATGGGAGTCACCAGGACTGAGCAGAACAGGATCTGTGCAGCCAAAATAAATGTGAGGAATAGCAGGAAGGGTTCTTGTGCTGCCTCACACAAATGGGGGTGGCTGCAGGCTCAGCCACACTCTGGTTTTTCTTCACCACTGGAAAAGAAGCAGGTAATTTTGCTTTCCACAGTGAAGCAAATCAAGATTTTCCAGCAAGATCAGGAAGATCTCTACTTTTATAAAAGGTGCAGTGAGGGAGCAGCTTTCAGTCTGCTTTTTTCCCCCTCAGATTCCATCACAAAATGTGTAAACAGCCAGAAGAAAATGAATGTTCTCAGCCATACAATGGACAATTCAAAGACAGGCTATTGTCTTCAGCCAAGCACAGCCTAAAACCTGGGTGAGCGAGAGGCAAAGCTTGTCCCGAGTGCACAAACATGAAAATAACCCAGACATGATCCATTTGCAGAGAAAAAATGTGGCAGGCCAAAAGGTTACCTGATTCTCTCTGCTTCACACCGTGTAAGAGCTTAAATTGTGCTTTAAAGGTCCTCAGGCTGACATCATTGTTTACATTGACTTGAATCATCCTTTAATTGTAACAAACCCCTTCCAGCCAGCCGGGCTCGGAGCTGCTGTGTCATGCAGAGAGAGCTGACACCACTGCCTGCCTCAGCCACAGCCAGAGAGAGCTGGGGAGAGATCCTGACTCATAAACAGGGCTGGGGAGAGATCCTGCCTCAGAAACAGAGCTGGGGAGAGAGATCCTGCCTCAGAAACAGAGCTGGGAAAGAGATCCTGCCTCAGAAACAGAGCTGGGGAGAGAGATCCTGCCTCAGCAACAGCCAGAGAGAGCTGGGGAGAGATCCTGACTCAGAAACAGAGCTGGGGAGAGATCCTGACTCAGAAACAGAGCTGGGGAGAGATCCTGACTCAGAAACAGAGCTGGGGAAAGCATTTCTCCCCACACCTGTGCTCTGCATTATTATTTCTCCTGATGCTCCTCGTGGGCTGGGGAGCAAAGCAATGGAAGCTCCTGAAATCCCTTCCCTTGTCTCTGTAAATCATCACTGATGGAGGAGTGAGGCAGCAGTGGGTGCCCTTCCCAAGGGCAGGGGGATGTCCCAGTGACCCAGGGGCACCCGTGGGATTAATTTTCCTACAAGGAAAGGCAGAGAGACCTTGAGCTTTGCACCAGAAACTCCCCAGAGCTTTACTTCCCTCCTTCCAGCATACACCTCCCTGCTCCAAAGAGCTCTGGGCAAGCTCTTCCAAGCCTTTTCCTGCTCCTGGAATCAGGATTGCCCACACCAAGGGCTTCCAAGTGCTACTGTGTGCATGTGTGTGATGGCTCCTGCGGGAGCTGCTCCTGGCAGCTGCATCAGGGAGTGGAGAAGCAGAGAGGGAAAATCACATTTTACAGCTCCTGGGGAACACTCTGCAGGAGGTGTCTGCACATTAAAGGTCTGAAACGCCAACCCTTGCACTACCCAGCCCAAAAACTGGGGAAATCCAGGCTGAGGAGCAGCTTTCAGGGTGATCCCTACTGCTACAGAGGGCTGAAGTGAGCACGTTTCAGGAGCTGTGAGGGAACTNATTTCTCCCCACACCTGTGCTCTGCATTATTATTTCTCCTGATGCTCCTCGTGGGCTGGGGAGCAAAGCAATGGAAGCTCCTGAAATCCCTTCCCTTGTCTCTGTAAATCATCACTGATGGAGGAGTGAGGCAGCAGTGGGTGCCCTTCCCAAGGGCAGGGGGATGTCCCAGTGACCCAGGGGCACCCGTGGGGTTTATTTTCCTGCAAGGAAAGGCAGAGAGACCTTGAGTTTTGCACCAGAAACTCCCCAGAGCTTTACTTCCCTTTACTTCCAGCATGCACCTCCCTGCTCCAAAGAGCTCTGGGCAAGCTCTTCCAAGCCTTTTCCTGCTCCTGGAATCAGGATTGCCCACACCAAGGGCTTCCAAGTGCTACTGTGTGCATGTGTGTGATGGCTCCTGCGGGAGCTGCTCCTGGCAGCTGCATCAGGGAGTGGAGAAGCAGAGAGGGAAAATCACATTTTACAGCTCCTGGGGAACACTCTGCAGGAGGTGTCTGCACATTAAAGGTCTGAAACGCCAACCCTTGCACTACCCAGCCCAAAAACTGGGGAAATGCAGGCTGAGGAGCAGCTTTCAGGGTGATCCCCACTGCTACAGAGGGCTGAAGTGAGCCCGTTTCAGGAGCTGTGAGGGAACTGAGGAGATCCTGGGCAACCCCACACTCACATCCCCACTGCAGCTCCTGGGCAGGAAATTGCTTTGACTCCTCAACGAGTGCATTCAGCCCTGATTTCAGTTAATGAGCTCTGGATGAAGAGCAAACAGGATGAACACCTCAGAGCTCAGCTGTGTGTGTGGAGTATCCCTGGGAGCAATCCCATTTTCCTCAGGGCTGCAGAGGAACGGGCACAGCAGCCCCAGGGTGCTTGGTGCTTTTCCTGCAGGCTGACCCCGGTGTATCCGTGAAGGAGAATTCCAGGTGAGCAATCTCTGAGCTGTGGGCTCTAAGGAAGCAAACTTTTTGGCTGAGGTGGTTTAGATTTGTGGCAACTTTGTAAAAATGGAACAGGTAATGACAGGGTCAGGCTTCCTTGACCCTCAAATCAAGAACAATCCCAGCAGGGCTGAAAACTCCCCTCTCCACTTCCTTGGCAATCACGTTCCCACAGTTCAGAAAAACACAGGAAGATCTAAGGAAACCTATGTGGAAATGAAGAAGACAAAGGCAAGTGATCTGAAAATAGAAGGCTGGTCCATATATTTCCTTTACATTCTGGGCCTCAGTTTGGGTTTTGGCTGAATTTTGAAGCTTTGAGGGCCATGTGCTTTTGCCATTCCCTGCAGGGCACGAAGGAAAAGGGGCTTTTTCAGACTTCCATCATGTGCAGGTTCTTTCCTTGTTGCTCAGTCAAAGTCTCAGTGCCAGAACTTTCCTGCTCAGAGTAAAACAAAAGCCCTGGTGTGGCCCCTCCTGCTTTTCCTGATACTGGGGGGGGACTTGCAAAAATTATTTCTTGTAAAAATTCAGTGCAGCAGGAACATGAAGAGCTGGCAGAAAACAAGATTCAGCTGCAGGTCCCAAGCAGTCACACTTTGGTTTTTTCAGAAACCTCTGCACCAGAATTATAAAGGCAAAATTCATTTTGGGACAGGGAAGAGAGGCTGTGCAGACCCCTGGTGTGGAAGGGCTGGGAAATTCCTCGTGGCTTCCCCTAATGTAAAAATTCAAGGAATCCTGAGCCCTGAGGGGAGTTTAGGAGACATCCAGGAAAGGGGGTGGAGAGCAGGAGAGGGGTGTAGGATGTAGTGGGGACCAAAAGTATGTGCTGCAAAGTCAGACTAATCCAGGGCTTGGGATGAGGGCACTGGAGTGACTCATGAAGATATCCACAGAATTACTCACTCTCATCAAAAAACAGTTCCCAGCTTGCTCCCTGTCCACTGGAGTGCAGATCTGGGTTGTACTGTTGGTAAGGGACTGGAACAGGAGTTAACAGTGCCAGGGCAGCAGCTCAGCTCCCTCCAGCTGTGAATTCCCTGCTCCCATTCCCACAGCCTTTGGAAGCGTGTCCAGCACTGGGCAGGGAGGAGTTTGCACAAAATGGGCACCCATCAGTTTTGCTCATCACAGCCTCAGGAGATCAGGCTGATCCTGATCCTTCCTCCTTCCCCACTCTAGGAAGGGGCTCCTGGATGAGCCTCAGAGGTCACAGCTCGTGCAGAAACCTTGATTCCATGATTTGTGCTGATCCTGCTCCTGATGAATGCAAGCTCTGCTCCTGGAGTCCCTGTCCCTGGGGCAAGCCCCAAGCAGGCCCTTCTATTAAATGCCACATCCAGATAAAAACCCTGACTAGTGGATATTAGCAGCTTCTCCTCTTTTCTCTGTAGCCTTAAAAAGAAAACTACACAACTGCCTAACAGGGAGCTCAGTTCTCTATTACACACATTTTATCCAGCTTTTTTTGGGCAGCCAGTTGTCCTGGGGGTTGTGACTGAGGTCAGCTGGATGAAGGAGGGACAGGAATGTCCCCATGGCCACTTCATGTCCTGTCAGTCATCGGAGCTGCTTTCTGCAGGAAAGCACTGGGGACACATTTATTTCAATCCTAGCTGTTGTTTAGACACTCCAATATCCCTTAATTACTTCCACTCCTAATTGCCATTCCAGTAACATCAGGCTGGTTTGGAGAAGAAAGGGAAGGTGGATCAGAGGAAATACCAGAGTGAGCATGTGGAGCTCAGTGGGGCTGTGCTTCAGGGTCCTCCTGCTGCTCACTTTGGGAGTCCAGTGCTGCCTCCTGGAAATCTCCTGTGCAGCTTTAAAAAGTGCAGGTGGCTGCTGCTGCCCCCAAAACTCCCCTGCAGTGAGAACTGAGAGCATCTTCTTTGTGTCCCCTGTGCTTTTCTGACCAAGGGACCCTTTCTGCACCACACCTTGGAAATGCCTCTGGAAGGACCAGATGTGTCTCATCCCTCCAGAGATATGGGGCAGAGCAGCTTCTCAGCAAACTCCAGACTGCACTGGTGATCAGGGACACAAACCTCCAAAGAGCTCAGAGCACCTTCCCCTGGCTGCACCTGGGGAATCTCCTTTTGCTCATGTGCACAATAACACCACAAATGTTCTGTATTCAGCCCAGTCTGAGATATTAATTCACAGTGCAGTAGATTGAGTTCTCACACTGCACAAATAATTTGTCATAAAATGAACAATGCAGGGAATGTGTGAAATGACCCAAATGGAGGGGTCTCCTTGCTCTTACTCAGAGCAGACCAGTGCTCACAGATAAATATTTTATACAATTTAAAGACAAAACTGCAAGTTCTTACACCAGAAACCTTCAACAAACAATCTGGTTCGTTTTCTGGTTTCGTGTTCTTTTGGATATGATGCTGTTTTTTAGAAGCTCAGGGAGTATTCAGAAATATTTGACATTTTTTTTCCTTGCCTTAAATGGCTGAATGGGTATAAAGAGATTTCCAGTTGGTTTTGAATGTGGCAGCTTCAGCAGGAGGTTCATATATCAACCAGCCTAAAAAAGGCTCCTCTGCTTTTTATAACGTTTTCCCACAGTAAAGCAAATGTTTGGGAATAACATCAATTAGGACACCCAATTTTTGGGAAAACAGCCCCTCAGTGCCTCTGCCTTGGCACAGCCACACTCATCCTGCTGGACCCTGTGACCATCCCAGCTGGAAACCAGGAGGAATCCGAGCTTTTATCTACTGAAACGTGGTTTAATTGAAATCTCTGTGTTAACAAGCTTCGTTGCCCATCCAGTATATTCAATTTGTAGAAGATATTGCAAAATTAAACACCAACAACAAAAAAAATCAATTTCAAACGTGCTTTAATTTCAAAGCTATCTGGCAGGACCTAATTTTTGTTCTACAATCTTTAATAATTTCCAGTGTTAAATCACTGAAATGCCTGAGTTTATTCCAAAAAAGTTACTTGGATTGCTCAGATATTAAAAACCTTCTGGTGATCACGTCAGCAGGTAAAAGATACTGAATTTTTCATGCACAATTTAAGGTGTAAGAATTTCTTTGCAGATTGTTTTTCCAAGGGCTGATTATGAACCATCCCACTCCACACCTAAAACCTGTGCCAGCTGTTGGCATCTGCCCCATCATTACCCCATCAGTGGCAATTTCTGAGCAGCAAACCCCAAGCAGGGCTCTGAGGAGCTGAGAATAAGCTGAGCAAGGAGCAGAAGGAAAGTGGAAATTTAGTGATACTCATGGAACTAAAGGAGGAAATGTAAAGATGTATTTGGAGCTGTATTTTAGAGCAAGGTGGGAAATCACTGGGATTATGTTTGTATGGCCTCTTCCCCCTGCTGAAAGCACCAAATAAGTCAGGAATTCTCCAAAGGAGACCTGAATAAATGAAATGGCCAGAATTTCACCAGTTTCATGGCTGGAGATGAACTTGGAGGGAGAAGTGGCTGGGGAGTCAATGCCTTGGTACTGAGCAGCCTTCACAGTTGTAGGACTTTCCTCCTCTCTGCATTGCAGATGGAATTGTTTGGATTGGAGTCAGAGTCAGCCTGCTCAGCACAGCCCTGCCTAACTTTGGCCAAAGACATCCCTGGGAAGGTTTAACTACAGCTGAGGGATAAATCCAGGCTTTGGGAGGTCGAGCAGAGTTTCACTGAGCCCGGTGCTGGAGAGGCAAGATGGTGAGGAGTTCATTCCTCAGTAACACCAGTGCTATCCCAAATCCTTGGCCTTCCTGGCCATGTCTCCCTCTGCTCCCAGCCCAGTGAGGGCACCCAGAGGCTGTGCTGATGTTTCATCTCTTCCTGAAGATGACCCAGGCTCCTGACATCCACAGTGCAGCTCCAAGTGCCTCACCAGCCTTTGCCTACGGGCACAGGGATGTTCCTGCCTTCCAGGCTTTGCCTTCTCTGTGCCTCCTCTGTGCCTGGCACTGATGGCAAAAGGAATCTGGACCAAATTCTGAGGTTATTTGAGCCAAAATTATTAGGAAAGGAGGCTGGTGGGTGAGGACCTGAGCAGCCCTGAGATGTGGGCAGCAGCTCCAGCCAGGCTTTCCCCCCTGAACTCCCTGTGCTGCTGAACTTCACCCTGGAGCCTCAGAACACTTGGGCATGCCACGTTTTCCCCCACCTCCCAACCCCTCATTATCCCTCTCTGATCCACAAATCCTGTGGTGATTTTTGCCTCTGAAATCCACACTGGATTTCGGGCAGCTTTTCCAGCCTGTTCCGAGGCTGGAGCTCCCAGAGCTGGCAGCTGGTGCTGCTGCAGGTGTCAGCACATCCCCAGAACCTCCCAGGGCTGCTCCAGGTGCAGCCCAAGGTGTGGGCCCTGCTGGCTGCCCTGGCACACTCCCTGGGGACACGGATCCTGAGGATTCCTGCTGCAGGGGCTCCTTGCCACCTGCCAGCTTTGCTGCTTCAGCTTTCCCTGGAAAAGCTGGACAAGACTTTGCAGATCAACCTCAGGCTTAGCTACTCTGCAGGTAACTGTGGCAAAGGTGTGAAACCCCCCAGGGTCTGTGCCTGCCAATCCATCCCTTTCTGCAGAGGGAACACTTAAATCCCTGAATGAATCCAAGAAAATCAAGGGCAGTGATGTTCCACAGTGTTTCCAGAAGCTATCCTCTTAACTATAAAAAGATTATAATATGCTGAAGAACAACAGCCTCGTGCTGTGCAATCCATCCACTCCCCCAAAAAAATGAAAAAGTCCTTTCTGTCAGAAGGAATTCCCCAATAAACAAGAGCCCATCTCCCTTACACAATTTGCAGCGTCATGAATGAATAGCTCAGTAATCCAGCAAAATCCTCATGCTTAATGAGATAATGAAAAGTCATATGGCAGATGGAAAAGCTCTCCCAAATCTCATTAACCTGCCTCTTGGCTTTTCTGATAGCAGCAAAAATTGGGACTAAATCTGGGGGGACAGGGAGTTTGCTGCAAAGGAAAATGAGTTTTGGAGAGCAGGGGATCTAACCTGGCACCTGGGCTGAGAAGGGGAAGGCAGTGAAGAAGCACCACGTGAACCAGAATTGAAATATCAAGGAATCAGAACTGGAATATGAAAGGGGATGCCGGTGATGTGTGTGCCCACAGCTCCAGCCTGAGCCCCGGGACAGCGGGATGGCCCCAGGCACTCCCAGACAGCTCCTCCTTTTAAAGCCTCAGCGCTGCCTCAAGTGATCAAACACAACCAGAAACCCTCCCAAGCTGAGGGGGGAAAAAAGCCACAAATTGCTGAACGCTCACAAGTTGCTATTTTTAATCAAGCGGCCAAACCTAGAGGGGAAACACCCATTAACACCTGACCTTTACGTGCGACACCTTCCAGGAGGTTTAGCTTTTCCCCTTTATTCCCACAGATGGGTTTTGCTGGAGGTGCGAACCCCGAGGCGTCGGGCGCGTTTGGGGACAGAGCGGTGGCACCTGCCCGAGGGCACCGCGGCTCTCAGGGGGTGACACCTCACCGAGGAGCACAAAAAGCGTGGAAAAGCGCAAAAAAGCATCCCGGAGCGCTCTCCTGAGGCCCCCCGAGGGACGGCACCGCGCCGGGCCGGCGGCAGCGACACTCGGGGGGTCCTGCCCGGCCACCCCCGGGGACACGGCGGCTCTTACCGTGCAGCAGCAGCAGCCCCTGAAGGGCACAGACGGCCAGCAGCGCTCTGGGCCGGGGCAGCATCCCGGGGCCGGTCCTGGTGCGTGTCCCGAGCCGGCAGAGCCCGCCGCAGAAGTTTCCCTTCGCAGCCAAAAGTTTGGGAAAGCCGCAGCGGGGAGGGAGGGGAAGGACGAGGCGCGCAGGAGTTGCCACTTGTTGATCCCAGTTAAATTGTTCTTTCCAGTCACTGCTTCATCCCGGGGCTGCGGGTTTTGATTGCCTTCCCTTCTTCCAGAGGTTCTTGGTTGTTTTTTTTTCCTTCACCCCCTTTCCGCAGTCACTTTATTCCTTCTTTCCTCCAGTCCCTGGGGTGTCTGGGGGAGCCTTGCTCTGCCTCAGAAGCCTCCCCAGCCCTCCTGGCTGGCGCAGAGTCACTCGAGGGATGAAACAGCAAAGCAGAAACACCAGAAGAAGTTTGGCAGAAAGTTTCCTGCGCTCGGCGAGCGGCTGCTCGCAGCAGCCGGAGTTGGGGAGAGAAGGTGGCTGAGCACAGCCTCCTCTGAGATGGGCTGCTCCGGGAGGCGCAGGTGCCGCGGGGATGGGCAGGAAGGACAGATCTCGCAGCAGGACGGGAGCAGGGGGAGCCGCCCGGAGCCCAGCGGGCTCTACCTGCCCGGGGGCACCTGCCCGGGGTGGGCAGCGGGCGGGCGGCGGGGCTGGGGCATGGCCGGAGCCCCTGGCTCTGCTCTCGGGCTGTCCCCACCCCTCCGCCTTGCCTTGGCTTTCGCAGGGAAGTTTGATGCGAGCCCGAGATTCTTTATAGGGACAGGAAAAAAAAAAAAAAAGGGGGAAGGAGAGACGTCACCAGCCGAGGCGAGGGGACTTCACTCTCTCTCCCTCCCTGTCATTTCACAGAGCTCCTGGATTTCCTGTTGCTGCTGCCCGAGATGGGGCAAAGGAGCGAATTCCCGCTGCTTGCCGGCATCGGCCGGCCCTGCACAGCCGGAGCTGGGGAGCATCAGGTGGCAACACCTTCCCCCAGGGGCAGAGAGGGCATCTCCCCCTGCCCCGGGGCTCTCAGGGCTCCGGGACACCGGCAAGGGGACACCACCTGAGGAACAGGCTCTGGCTTGTAAGAACCACCCTCTGTGCCCCCCTTCCCTCCGGTGTTCAGCACTTTGGACTCTCTTTCTGCTGCTCGCCGTGTCCTGCTGCGATGCCACCTGCATCCTCCTGCCCTGCTGTGGCAGCCACTGCTGTGCCTCCCTTGCTCTCGGGGCACGCAGAAAATCCCGTGTTTGCATCGGATATTTCAGGGAATCCCCGTGATATTGTTGCTATTTCCGGGCTGCCACCCTGATCCCTCGCCTTGGCATCATCTCCAGCCACACCTCGAGGCTCCCAGCCTGTCCCTGAGCCTTTGTCCCTGCCGTGCCAGGCAGGATTCCAGCAGGGATGGGCACTGCAGCCACTGGGATGTTCCTCCTTTCCCTCCTCCCTGGGAATCACAGTGCAGAGCTGGTTCAGGGCTGCTCCTGCAGCCACAGGTGCCCCTGGGCCAGCACAGCCTCGGCTCTGGAGGCCACAAACCAGGGACAGGAGATGTCCCAGAGGACATAAGGGATATTTCTGGAAGTGCAGCCAGCACTGAGGTGACCAGGAGGGAGCTCCTCTGAGCTATTTCAGTGCACGTATCAGACATGTGGCTTTTAATGTGAAAACACTGATAATGAGAGAGTAGTGGAAGCCCCACAGCTGCCCTTCCCAACAATCCCAATAATGCAAATAATGCCAATAACCCAAATAACCCCAATAACCCCAATAACCCCAATAATCCCAATCCCAACAGGTGAGCCACTGGTGTTACAGGACCCCCAGAGCCCTGCAGTGCAGCACTGCCAGTCCCTGGGGCTCAGTGATGGGCTTGGTTTGCATTTTTCTGTTCCTGTTGCTCAGTTTGTTTGCAAAAGAAAAGACAGAGCCAGCAGGTGCACCAGACTTTTACTGGCTGGAGATCAGGGGATTTAGTGACACTGAACTGTGCTCAGGGCCTTTTCACACCTCACTTTAGCCCCAAACCCAAATTCTTAATGCCCATAACAGCTCTGAGTTCTTCACTGCCATGCACTGGAGCAAAGGGAGACTCAGAGAATTACAAATCCAAAGGCAAATGGGCACTTCAGAAGGTCAGGATTGATACCTGGTGTAGAAGTGTCCCAAATTCAACAAGAAATTGAACACAGGCTCGGATATTTCCAGTTTTATGAACAAGAAGCCTCATTTCTCATGCACAATGTTAAATCATGAATGCTTTTCTCAACATGATCTTCATATAAATGCCCAGATCATTGTCAAGATGACAAATGCATTCTCTATGCCTAAAATTAATTTTTAGAACATACAACTTTCCCCAGATATGGGTTACAGTAAAGGAATCCTAAATAACTATGGATAATAGTAAAGAATGATCCCATAGGAGCTTTACTGGAGAATCAAAACTCTAACATAATGATAGGATTGTAGTTTATTTGTAATTTATGGGGAAGTGTTTAAAACATTCATTAGAGGTTGCTTACCAGCTGGTAATAAATTGTGTTGTATTTGTGTAATGCCCCAGATAATCTTTTATCTGTTGATAAATGTAATTGATCTTTTAATTGAGATTAAATGCCTCTAGTGTGTGGTTTCACAAGGAACTCAGTATTAGACCCTGGTCAAGCAGACCTGAGTTTATAATACTTTATTTTCTCCCTCATAATACACAAAATAAAAGTTGTAAGAAGGGCACAATTTGTTCCTGAGCACCTTCCTGTGCCTGGAGCAGCTGTTAGAGCTTTTCCAAAGCAAAGCAGACATCCCTGGCACAGCAGCCTGTTCTGCCCTCACAGATGGGAAAAGCCCTTCACCAACTGGGCCAGAACCTCTTCATGATACCCCAGCTCCTTTGTCCATGACAGAAATCCCATCCTGGGAGCTCAGAGCTCTTTACCAATATGAACAAACCTCAGCCTTGCCATGCTCAGGGGGGCAGAAGCAGGGCCAGAAAAGGTAATTTCCCTTCCTAATGAGGCACTTTGAGCTTTGCAAGGCACCCAGCAGTTGCAGCAGTGTGACAACTAAATCAAAATAATCCCAACATGAGGGAGTGAAGGTTGCTGTGTCTGTGTCCCAGACAAGTGGGATGGGAAGCAGCAACCTGCAGGAATTTGGCTGGAATGGAACATTCTCTTTGTAGGACCAAGGCAGGGGAGTCTGTGGGACCTGACTGACCCCAGGAAATCCCCAGCCACCCTTTGTAAAATCTCCCATCCTTTCTGGCTTTACATGTGCCATGTTAATCCCTTCTGCAGCCTGGCAGGGAACAGTTCCAGAGCTGGGAACCCTTCCCTTCATCTCACTCCTCTGCTGGTGCTCATCCATGCAAGGGGACAGAGGCAATGGCTGGGGATCAGGTCTGGACTTGCATCCTGTGCTGCTTTTAGCCTTCAATGTCTCTGACCCAAGTGGAGTTGTCCAGCTCTGGGCTGGTTCCCAGGCTCCTGCTCAGCCCCAGCAGAGGCAGATCAGGCTCTCCTCACTCAGCCCATTTCACCAGCTCTCTCTTGCCTCTTTGCCTCCCTCAGCCACAGAGGGAAGGGATGAGTTTCACCCCCAATCCTGAATTTTAGCTGTGTAATTCTGCCCTGAGTGTTGGGCTGGGTGCTCTGGGATGCCTTTGCAGTCAGCTCCACACAATCCTGGCAGATCCTGTTCTGCAGAATTCTTCTCCAAAGGAGCTCCAAAGCAGTTGGAGAGTTTGAACCCCCAGCCATGGCTGGGCTGGTGTGGCCTCCTAGAGCTGGGAGGAAAGAGAAGCAAAGAGGACAAAACAAGGGATGGAAAGTCATTTCTCCATGTTGGTGATCTTAGTTCAGTGCCTGTGGCTCAGGGTGGGGACAGCCCTTAGGGCAGGGAGCTGGCACACCCCAGATTGCCACTGTGGGTGCTGCATCCACATCCTTGTCCCCTTCCTGGATGGACAGTGCCCCGTGTCCTGCAGATTCAGCCCCTGGAGGAGGTGATGGAAGAAGGGAGGACATTGCCAAGGTGCCTTGCAGCTCTCTGTGATAAAGCCCTGCCTGCCCCTGACCTCAGCTATGATTGATTTGATGTCCAGGCTGCCTTGGAGGCATTTCTGACCTCCAGGACAGGCAAAGTGCTGGCTACACATGGGATGTGCTCCCTGAGCCATCAACAGAAGCAAAGCCATCAGGTGGCAGGACACACAGGCCCCACGTCCCTCCCAGTGACAGCAGCACTGCCAGCACTGCTGCCCTAATCCCCAGGAAAGCTGCAGGGCTGGGCTTGCCTCTCCCCAGCCCAGGCAGGCTGACTTCTCTGCACACACATCCTCCCATCCCCTGGGATGGAAATCCAAGTTAACACTGTCATTCTGTGGGCAAACAGGGTGGAGAGCTCTCAGATAAAAATATTTTTCCCTGGAAAATGGCATGTTATCAAAACAGAAACCTTCTGTGGGAGTGCTCTGGCTGGAGTGGCTTCTGCTAGGGATGGACTTTCCAGGGAAAGAAAGCATCATTCCAGCCTTGTCTGCAACCTGTCTGTGCAAGGCCTGGTTTTGAGTCATGAGCCTGGCTTGGGTCAGAAATCTCAGTTTTCACATCTTGCCAAAGTCCTCACCACGTCCTCCACTGGCTGAGCTTTGGCTGTTTCAATCAGCTCCTTGCAGACGTGTTTGCTTACTTACTCCTTTGTTTAGAAAAAGAAAAAAGGCCTCAAGAAAACCCCACTTGGCTCAAGCACAGAATGGGAACAAAATGTTTCTCTAGCTGGGAAAACATTTCCTGCCCAGCTTTGTTCAGGCACAGAGCAGCACTCAGGCCATGGGATCAGGGGAGGTGTGGGACCAGCAGGGCCATGGGCACGTCCTGGTGTCCTCTGTGGGGTGGCAGCGTCACAGGGAGGGACAGGAAGCACACACAGGCACTGACAGAGCCTCCCTGCAACTTTCTGCTTTGTGCAAGAAGGGAAAACAACAACCAAAAAAAAGGTTTTTATTGAATAATTCAAAGCTGGAAGAGGCCCATCAGTCACTTCTAACAACAACAAAGTATAGGTAAAGTAATATACTGCAAGGAATTTTTATTTTTGTATAAAAGCTGTTGAGAGTAAGGAGTTTTCCTCTGGTGACACCTTTTCTCCATCCCTGCCTGGCATCCTGGCAGGTCCCTCCCTCCCTGTCCCATGAGGTCTGTCCCTGCTGTCCCCATGGCCATCCAGCCCCAGCCTGTCCTGCTGCTCATCCCTCAGCCAGCCTGAGTGAAAAGCTCCTCAAACACATGTTCAGACAGCAGAGGCAAGCAGAACATTTCCCCCTTGTGCTGGAAACATGGGAGATGAAAGGATAAAGAACACTCACCTCCCCTCCCATGGCTGCAAGAGCTGCAGTGTTCCTTTAAAATTCAGCATGGGGGAATGGCTGATGTTCCTTCTCTTTGTGTTTCCTCTCTGAGGTTGTGTTGGAGCATCTCCTTGTAGCTGTTTGACTCAAATCCTTTATTTCTGAGTCTGCCTGGGGAGATCCTTACAGCTTATAAATATAATGTAGGCCTTGGGCCCATACAGCTCTTACAGAGAATGAACTGGTTTGGAGCAGCAGCCAGACTTCTGAGCCAAGAGAACAAAACAAGAGCAAGGGTAAGGAAAATAAATAGCCATGCACAAAAGGAGACAGGCACAGGGTTTGATCTGCTTTGTTCTGCCAGAGCCTGTGGCAGGAAGACAAAGATATCCACCTAATGGGGAAGAAATTCCTGAGCCAGGTTCCATCCACACACAGCATTTCAGGTAAGGAAAATATTCCAGCCCTTTGAGGTACCTTCATCCAGACCTTCTCCAGCACTGACCTGCCTCAGTCAGAGGCCAGATTTCGTGTGCAGGGTTTTCCTTTGCCAGAGTATGAACTTCAAAGTGTGAGAAAAAATGGGTTTCAGCCAGAGACCAAGAATGCTTATTTTATTTATTTTAGTTTGGATTCTAATTCCCTTCTTACTCTTTCTCTCTCTCTGGGGATAAAGCAGGATTTTCTTACCACTCAGGCTGGGAATGAGAAGCATGGGCTGTGTCCTGGTGCTCTGCAGACATTCCCTTCCCACTGGAGGTTCCTGCTCACGTCTCCAGGGCACCATCCCTGCAAGAACTGACTCAAATAGCGGGAGCTGAGGGAGGAAAAGGCTCAGAGGGAGGAAAAGCACAGATGGGCCATGACAGGGGCAAGGCAGGAACACCACGAGTGGTTTGCATTCATCCAACCCAATCCATGTCAATCCCAGAAGTGTTGGGGTTAATTCCCTCCAAGGCTGGAGTGCTGTGCTGTGAGCTCTTTCATTTGGCACCAGAGTGGCACCAGTTTATCACTCAGCTCTTACCAGGTACCAGTGTTTGCTCTGAAGGGCTTCAAAAGCCAGTGTATAAATGCTGCCCTCCTCCTGCTGCCTGACCCAGCCTGGGGCAGGTTTGGATCAGCCCTCCTGGCTGTTTGCTCAGCACTTGGTGACTGCAGGAACCACAGAGCAGCACCTGGAGCAGGGTGAGGTGTTCCCCCAGCACTGCCCTGCAACGCCAGTGGGGAGAGGCCACTTCAGCCCCAGATGTCCCAGTTCAGCCCCAAATGTCCCAGTTCAGCCCCAAATGTCCCAGTCCCCATTCAGCCTCCAATGTCCCAGTCCCCATTCAGCCTCAAATGTCCCAGTTCAGCCCCAAATGTCCCAGTTCAGCCCCAGATGTCCCAGTCCCAGTACAGTCCCAGATGTCCCAGTTCAGCCCCAAATGTCCCAGTTCAGCCCCAGATGTTCCAGTTCAGCCCCAAATGTCCCAGTCCAGCCCCAAATGTCCCAGTCCCAGTTCAGCCCCAGATGTTCCAGTTCAGCCCCACATGTCCCAGTTCAGCCCCACACGTCCCAGTTCAGCCCCACACATCCCAGTCCCCATCCAGCAGAGCTGCACAGCCCAGCAGTGATGTGAGTGCCATTTATCATGGCACTGTCCTTTCTCCCCACTGCAGATCCACAGGAACATGCCCAGCACTCCTGTGGCTGGGCTGCCATGGCCCTGTCACATTCCACAAGTCAGTGCTCCCTGTCTCCATAGAGCGAGCTCTGGGATCATCCCTGGTTTAGAGACTGGCTCCAAAGTAAACCAGCACGAGCTCCATGACTCAGTGCAGCCATGAGGCAAAAATAGCAGGGCTGGTGTGCTGAGATGATGGGGAGAATCAAAGGGACACTGTCTCCCAAAACTAAAATGTCTGCAAATGAGCTCTCAGCCAGCACAGGGCCAAAAGAAATGTTTCTTCCGTGGACTTATTTATTTTCGAGATGTGAAAGGAAGCAGTGGCTGAGGACAAGTGGACATTGTGCTGAAGGTTTGAGAAACGAGCCATGGTGGCACAAAGACACTGATAGTGGAGCTGCCATCACTGATCTGCATTGTCCACACCAGAGGGACTGAATAAAAGCTTGAACTGGAGCCAGTGGCAGTGAATAGAAGGGAATGGGGAGATTCCCACTGCCCTTAATGAGTTTTGGCTCTGAAACTACATGAAGAAACATAACTAGCAGTGAATAAACTGGGTTCTAAAAACCCTTTCACCTTTGACAGGACAGGCTGGAATGAGGAAAGTGCCAGAAGGAATCTGTTTACGATGCAGTTTTTCCCAAAGGTGGCTGTGTCCCACATGGAACAGAAAGGCTGAGCTGTGACTGCTGTCCTTGCATGGGTCAGCAGCTGCACCACTCAAAGCAGAAATCCCAAACATGTCCTGGCTCTACCACCTTTTCCAGCCTCTTTTGTCCCCCTCCCACTAAGGCCACTGACCAGGAGAGGAGCTGTCACACTGAACAGCTCTGAACAGAAAGTGCTCCAGGAAAATGGGCACCTGTCTCAAGGCTGTGGTGTTTCCTCTTGCTGGAAGGACTTGGTGCAGCCCTGGGGCACAGCAAAAATAAGACATTGGCACAGTTAATTGGAAAATTATGAAGGAAATGCAAGGAGAGCTTACAGGAGGAGAGCAGGGTTCATTTGCTTGTCCAGTTCCTGCTCACCCCAGGGGTTGGGTGTTGAAGGAAAGCACGAGTATTTCATATTTGTTCATCAGCCATGCTTTGAATAGAAGCAAATCTGAGGAGGCTGATGGCTTTTGCAGGCAGGCAGAGCTGGATGTGAGAGCCTTTCTCAGCAAGGTCAGAGAATGAGTCAGTGCAAGGCCAGGAATAGTACTCAGGAGCAGCCTGATGTGGAGCTGGAGACAACAGGCCCTCCTTTGTCCCCCAGGAGTCCCCAGCCCTGCTCAGGCCCTTGCCTCAGCCCTCTCTGCCCATGAATTCCAGAGATAAACATACATTTCTTGGGTGCTCTTTCCCAAGAAAAAAGCTGGTGAGACCTTGCCATTCTCAGCGACTGCATTCTGCTGCTTGGCCTGGAAATAAAATCAGAAATGTTCTTCCCATTTCTTTCCCTTCCCCAGGTTTCTCGCTCAGCAGACTCAAACTCATTGGGATATAAACATGGGCTGGGAGGAACCATCTCCCAGTCAGGGCATTCTGGTTCAGGGACTCAAACTGCTCCTCCAGAGCTCACCTGGGTGTTCCTGGGACAGCCACTGGGTCTCTGTGTCCTGTTCCTCATCTGCACAGCTGGGGTGAGGATTTATCCCCATTCCCATAAGAGCTGTGCTCCAGCTCTGCAGTGGCACAGCCACTGGGTGCTGAGGTTTTCCTGAACAAGGGGCCTCAGCCTGGCAGGATCCCAGATTTGCCAGCAAGGAGGGGATGTGCTTTGGGATTGGACAGGAGGATTCACTGCAGCCTCCCATGGCACCTGGGGGTGCACCCAATGGGTCCTGGCAAGCTGAACTGCATCTGCAGTCCAGTAAAACCTGGATCCCATGGCTGGGAATCCTCCTTGTTCCTGCCCATGATGTCCAGTAATGGGTGGAGCTCACAGGTGAAAAAAAAATGCTGCTCCTTTTTTCTTAAAGCCCCCAAACTCTGTGTTCTCTGCTGGCCAGGCACCTGCCATCTCCCAGCCTTTAAAGAACAAACAGTGATTTTACAAAAGCCTTGGTGTCCCTAACAATGCCACAAGGCTCTTCTGTACAGAGGTTCTTTGTCTTCTGGGCATCAGGAAGAATGAAGAGACTGCAGGGATTTCCAGCTCTAAATGACAGAGGTAGAACAAAAAGAGCTTTCAGTGGGAAAACAAGGATTTAAAAATCAGCAAGGTGGGCTCTGAGGACTGGCTTGTGCATTTCTCATCTCTGCTTCCTTCTCTTATCATCTCCTTGTCCAAGCTGTGTCTCAGTCTCTGCTGCTGTGTTTGGCAGTGAGGGTTGAGACCCACCTTTGTAGCTTGTGCTTTTTTCAGATAAGGGTTACATTCACAGCCTGGTTCAAAAATGAAGCCACACCATGAAACTGCTGCTTCATCTTTTTTCTCTGAGCTTTGACTCCCCGAGCCAGACCTGCAGCATTTCCTGGGCAGTGCTGAGCCCACACTGGCTGCTGGAGGGATTTGCTGCAGCTAAAGGCACATTTGTGCTGGTGTTGTGTGTCTCTCGTTACTCAGAGGTTTGTGGCAGCAATTAGTAGGTCACAGAAAACTTTCTCTGCTTCTCCAGAGTCCAGGGACATCCTCAGATTTCTTGTCCCTTGCTCTGGCCTCAGCCAAGGTGGGAGTGCTTGGTGAGGAACTGCAGCCTCAGCCTTTTTTCAGGAGGGGCCCAAAGAACAATCTCCACGGGGGCTGCTCTGGGTTTGCCTCAGCCCTCACTCAGATTTCGAAAAAAAAGGATCAAACCTCTGAAAACGAGCTGGGCAGGACGGGGAGGACTTGCACTTCTCAGTGTCCACACAGTGTGTCACCCTTACTCTACACCACGGTGCTCTCATTTGCCATCCGACAGGACCAGGAGCGGCTTTCAGAGCAGCAAACTCCCCTGGTTTGCTCCCAGTCCATAAACCGGCACTGAGCAGGTGAGATTTCCCTGGGACACCCTCAGCCTGCAGAAGGATTGAGCTGGCAGCTTCTCTGCAGGCAGCCCTGGCTGAGGAACCACCCAGGATTGCTGCCAGCACCCGTGGGTTGAGGGGGTGTTCCCAGGCCAAGAGCTGCCTCTTCCTTCCCAGCATTATCCCAGAGCACTAAGGAAATCTGCTGTCCTTTGAGTCCTTCCTTCAGGAAAGTTTCCCATTTCCAGCTGCTGGAGCCAACAAATGGAGTCTGTAACACCAGAGCCTCTGCAGGAAGATTTGACTGTTCCTTTCTGAGAGCAATATCCCTCCCCTTCCCCTGATGAAGGTGATGATAATTCATGTGCAAAAGGCGAAGTGCAGGATCTGAAAATTGCCACAGAGACAGATAATTGTTGTGGGTGTGCAGTTGTGGGGGTGCAGTTTAGCACATCTCTGCTCCCCAGCTGTGCTGGATTTGTTGCTCCAGTTCTGCAGGGGCTTGTTGCTCTGTTAGAGACACACTGAAGTGCTCCCATCACGTTCATGGGACTGTTTCAGGAGTAAGGGACTCTTCAAAATGCATCAAGGTAGCAGAATCTGACAGAGGGAGGCATATAGAGATGTAATAAGCAGCACTTCACAAGGTAATTTCTGCCAATTTTATCTGCTGCATTAAAATTTAATAGGCATGAAAGCACCCAGGTTCTGTAGAAAAATCTAACAGTGTTTTACAGAAATTGTTTTTAAAATAGCATTTTCTGTGCTTTCTATTAGTGCAGATTGGAACAATCAGAAGTTGTTCTGCTGTCCATGTCTGTAAAACTGAGTGGCAGAGGAGTTGTCTGTCATGGGCTGCTGGAGTGTGGTCCCAAATTCTGGGCTGAAGTTATCAGCCTGTGCTAAAACACTGTGCATTCTCCTAGAAGAGTTTTTCTGTTTGTTCCATGAACATCAAAGTGCCAGAGCTTGATGGCTGAATAATCACAGAATCAGAGATTCACTGAATGGCTGTGGTTGGAAAAGCCCTCAGAGACCACGGAGTCCCACATTCCCCAGCACTGCCAAGGCCACCAGTGCCCCACATCCCCAAGTGCCACATCCATGTGACTTTCAATCCCTCCAGGGATGGGCACTCCACAGCCCTGCTCTAGGCAGCTGTGCCAAGGCTGGACAGCCCTTTCCAGGAAGGAATTTCCCCAAATATCCCCCCTGCCCCTGCCCTGGCCCAGCCTGAGGCCATTCCCTCTCCTCCTGTCCCTGTTCCCTGGCAGCAGAGCCCGACCCTCCCGGCTGTCCCCTCCTGGCAGGGAGTTGTGCAGAGCCACAAGGGCCCCCCTGAGCCTCCTTTGCTCCAGGCTGAGCCCCTNTGGCTCTGATCACTTCCCTGCTGGCCACTCTGTTGCTGAGACAAAATCATGTAATCAAATAATGGCTTCCTTAACAAAATAATAGCATCCTTCAGACCCCTTCTCCTCTCCCTGGAAACCCAAGCTGGATTTTAGAAGTCCCTTTGACAAGTAATGCCATGGCATCCTCACAGCTCTGATATCAGCTCAGTTCTGTGTGGTTTGATTGTTCTTTGTCCTCTTCCTTGAATCAAGAAAGCAATGCCTCTGGATGACAAGGGAAATATTCCAGGGTCAGCTGCTAATTTTTGCTTTTTGCCATTTTGGCAGCATCTTGTTACAAGTGTTGGCCTGCACAGCAATTGCAGAGATTTTGCAATGGTCTGCAATGTTGTGGTGATAAAGAATTATTTACTGCCTCAGTCTCACAGCAGTGCTGATGTCACTGCTCCACCCCCACCAAACACAAAAACAAGGTAGGGAAAATGGTTTGGGAAAGGAGGGAAAGCTTGGATCTCATTTTAATAGTGAGTGTGAACACTTCCCTACTCTGGGTGTCTCCTTTCCAAGGGCCACATCCCTCTGGCAGCTGTAGCAGGTGTCCCCACTGAAAACTCCTGTTATTCAGTTGCACTCCTACCTCTCTTTAATACAGCTTAGCAGCTGGAAACCAGGAGGAGAGGCAGGAGCAGGGGGCAGCCAGCTCCCCTGTGCCTCCAGCCCTGGCTGCAGGGACAGGCTGCTCCCAGCAGAAAGGCAGTGACCCTTCCCTTGGGCTCCCACATCCCTCTGCTCTTTGCACAGGAGAGGAGGACAGGCAGGTTTAAGACCTTGCCTGTGGATGCTTGTGGAGAGGCCAGGAATATCTAAGGATAGGAGAAATAAAAACTCACCTGGGAACAGAGCACAGGAGTGGGTGAGGGGGAGGCAGCTCCCTGTGATGTCCCCATTCAGCACAAAAACATCTCAGAACATGAGATCATCCACAGTAGATCCTGTCAGAGATTCATCCACTCCACCATCCTGCTGCCAGGGGCTCAGACTGGAGGCTTTCAAGAGGGCAGTGAGGAAATTGTCTGTTCCAGGATTGGTTTCCCAGCCTGGGACTGTCCAGCACAAGCTGCCAGAGAGCTGCTGTCTTTTGGCTTAAAAATCCTGATTTCTTTGCAGGGACCTTCCCCATGCTCCTCTTGAGGGCACGTGATGCTTTCAACACCCACAGCAAGGTTTTCCAGAGCAAGGTGCACACAGGAAGCTCTCCTTTGCCTTCTTTCCAGCACATCACCTGCTGGTTTCACCTGCTGCTCCTCAAGGCTCTCAGTGCAGTTCTTGCTGCCTCTTCACCCTCTTTGAATTTAAAGACCTGCATCATGCCCATCCTCAGGCTGGAAACTCAGTTTCCTCAGCCATTGCTGGCATTGAGGCTGTTCCATCTCACCTTTTTTAATTTTTATTTTCCAATGGAGTTTCTAACTTGATGCTGATAAAAGAAGCAATTACTTCCTCTGCACCTATGGGACAAAAACCCAGGGAGTGGTGGAACTGGCCAGTATGCCAATATGTTGATATGGAGAATGTTTTGGCCCCCACAAACCCATAATATATTCCAGGAAAACCATGGGGTGCTTTCCACCAGCTGAGAAAATGAGAAGCAGAGCAGAAAGCACTGTTGAAGCTATCTGGGAGAGGTTCTGAGGCACATTTCCCAAGTGCCTGGGTCTGTTTATTCCCATGCTGAGCTCAGGTTTCGTTTTCAGCCAGGCTCACACTTTGTGCAGGGTGCCTGAGGAGGCACCTGTGCATGACAGAGACCTGAACCCCTCATGCAGACACTCCATCTCCCCAGCCAGAGCCCTGCAGAATTCCATTCTCTCTCCTCTCCCTTCTATCAGCTGAGCTGTGCAACGTTTCACCCCAGTGGCAGTGAGAGCATGGTCCCTCCATGCTCTGCAGCTCAGCCTGAGGTGCCTCAGAGATCAGTTAGAGAATGAAGTTGTTCATCTCTTTCTCATCCTTTTAAACACTCTCAAGATGAGCATGTGAATTCTCAGAGGTAAATCCCAGCCACAGGCTGTGGGATGAGCCCACAATTCTGACATGGAAATCACAATGGACACCTGATAGTGCTCCTGACTGGCCTTTCATTCTTATCAGAGTGAAAAACCCCTCAGGTTTTATCCTGGCCACTGTTACCAAGGGCTGTCTTGCCCTCTATTCCTGCATGCTATGACAGTTAAAAGCCATGTTACAGATGATTAGATCATTTCTCTCCTCAGCTGCCTGTGGTCTTTGGCCACGTGCTGTTCCCAAGAGCCATTATATAGGAAACTCCAGGGAAAATGGGAAAGCTGCTTATTTTTCTTGGCATCTGAATGATTGTTCTGGCCAGGCTGAGTCCAGTTTTGTGTGTGTTTATGTCACACTTTATTATTTGCATGGCCAGCCCTGGTATGGGTTTCAGGGGCTGGTGGTTTTGTAATTTGTACAGCCCTTGCTCTCTCTGCCTTTGCTGCTCTCCACTGGAGTTGTGGCTGTTTCCTTTTTCATGGCCACTTCCTCCTGAGGGAGCAGTAATTTATGGTCAGAGGTTAACCTCATTTGCTGAAGTATCCAGCTCCTCTGCCAATAGATCTATAAAAATGGAGAGTGGGGATGAAAAGATGGGAAATAAATAAACCAGATATTCCTCAAATGACACACAGAGCCATTCTTGTGGAGACACAGAAACAAAGGAATTCCTGCAGTGGCTGAGATCAGGATCAAACCCAGTGTTCTGCCTCTGTTGGTGCATCTGCTCCCTGAGCCAAGTGTGCAGTGATGGACACCTTGGGGCAGAACATTCCCAGGTTTTTTATGGAGTTCTGTGCAACCCTGGGCCCTCCCCTGGTGTGAACAGCCCTGCCAAACTCCTGACTGGGATGAGATTTTGGGATAACATTGTTCCACAGATCAGCTGGGCATAAAGACATTCATCCCCTTCCCCTTCCCCTTNTGATCGGCCCTTCCCCTTCCCCTTCCCCTTCCCCTTCCCCTTCCCCTTCCCCTTCCCCTTCCCCTTCCCCTTCCTCTTCCCCTTCTCTTCCCCTTCCCCTTCCCTTTTTCCCTCAGCCAATGGTGAGTGGTGGAACTCCAGCTCCACACTGGGATCTGGCCCATGGCTCCAGCAGGAGCTGGAAAATGCTGCATCACAGGAGTTGTGAGGGGAAGAACAGGGCTGGGTTTGTGTTCCCAGAGCTGGAGCCTCCCAGATTTTTGTGGGAGCTCACACCAGTGTGAGAGCTGAGCTGCCTCCAGGTGTTGGTGACTCCTGGAATCGTGTGGAGGTGCCAGGTGCTGTGTCAGGCTTTGGGGTTTGTTTCCAGGTGGATTCCAGCTTTTGTATGTCCCTGTGTCTGTGAGAGCTGGGCAGTGGGATTACTCCTCCTTCCAAGGTGGACCAGGACATTGTCACTGACGTGGAAGGAGGAAATGGAATAAACATTGAATTCTTCAGTCAGGGACAGCAGCCACAGACCCTCTGGCCTTGATCACAGTGAGGTTTTGGGCTGTTGTGCTCTGTCTCCTCTCCAAAGCCTGTCCTCTGTGCAGGGTCTGGAGGTGGCTGAGACCCCTTAGGACTGTAACCAGCCTTGGGGCTGAGCCCACAAAACTGCAGAGCACCTCTTGAGGTATACTTTATCTATTCAATATTTAGTAGTTTTAAATATTTCTGTATCATGTTTCCATGATATTTCTGTAGTACATCCTCTTTGTTTGCTTGTTTCTAGTCATGGAATGTGTCTGCAATGCTCACAGGAGTTCAAGGCCTGCATCCAGCNAGTTAAGGCCTGCATCCAGCTTAAAACACTGCAGGGTTTATTTCCATTTACACATTCCATCCTACCCTTCCTGCCCCGTGGTGACTTTTCCTGACAATCCACATTAATCACAAAGCAATTATCCAAGAGTTCAACACTGGTTCTAGTGCAGGGTCTGCAGGTTGATTGGGAGCTGTCAGGAATGGCCTGTTCTGGGAGATCCCCCCTCATCACACNTGGGCTGTTGTGCTCTGTCTCCTCTCCAAAGCCTGTCCTCTGTGCAGGGTCTGGAGGTGGCTGAGACCCCTTAGGACTGTACCAGCCTTGGGGCTGGGCCCACAAAACTGCAGAGCACCTCTTGAGGTATACTTTATCTATTCAATATTTAGTAGTTTTAAATATTTCTGTATCATGTTTCCATGATATTTCTGTAGTACATCCTCTTTGTTTGCTTGTTTCTAGTCATGGAATGTGTCTGCAATGCTCACAGGAGTTCAAGGCCTGCATCCAGCTTAAAACACTGCAGGGTTTATTTCCATTTACACATTCCATCCTACCCTTCCTGCCCCGTGGTGACTTTTCCTGACAATCCACATTAATCACAAAGCAATTATCCAAGAGTTCAACACTGGTTCTAGTGCAGGGTCTGCAGGTTGATTGGGAGCTGTCAGGAATGGCCTGTTCTGGGAGATCCCCCCTCATCACACCTCACCACCCACCCCTGCTGCTGCCTGATCCCTCATGGAGAGCTGCTGGATCCCTCACAGAGAGATATTGGATCCTACATGGAGATCTCTTTAATCCCTCATGGAGATCTCTTTAATCCCTCCCAGACCTGTTTGTTCCCTCATGGAGATGTCTTTAATCCTCACAGAGAGCTGTTTGTTCCCTCATGGAGATGTCTTTAATCCTCACACAGAGCTGTTTGTTCCCTCATGGAGATGTCTTTAATCCTCACAGAGAGCTGTTTCCTGCTGTCCATTGGCACTGTCTCTCCCCTCATGTCTCCTGGTGGCTCCCCAGCAGCCCCAAGAGCTCGTGGTCACCATCCCTGGTGCTGTTTATGGATTAGTAGAATCACAGAATCACAGAATTTTTAGGTTGGAAGAGACCTTTAAGATCATCGAGTCCAACCCATGTTCTAACACCTCAACCAGATCATGGCACCAAGTGCCACATCCAGTCTTTTTTTAAACACATCCAGGGACGGTGACTCCACCACCTCCCTGGGCAGATGATTGCAGTGGATCAGTTTCTGGATTGATGGCTCAGGTGCACTGCAGCACCAGAAGGCAGCTCAGAGAGCTGAGCAGAGCTGGAATAACCCAGCTCCTTTGCAGGATTGTGGGACTTGGATCTCTCCCGTCCCTTTTCCTGGGTGGGGGTTCCTGGGACAAGCTCCCAGCCCTGGGGAGGTGTCCTGTGAGTGTCAGCCAGGCCCCAGCTGCCACGGGGGTGATGAGGGCACTGCAGTTCCCTGGATCCTGATTTTGGCTTTGGAACAGATGATCCTGTGAGCACCTGCTGCCCTGAGCTCCTCACCTTGGCTGGCTCTGAGTGCAGGAATCACTGTGTGCTCCTCGTTCTGTCCCCCAGGAATGGGCTCCTTGTGACCAGGCAACCACTGCAGGAGTCACCTTTGGCTGAGATGAGCTGGCAGCTTCCCTGAGACTGAAAGAAAATATTTAAATGCAATAATGAGCACTATAAAGCCTGGCTTGAAATAAATATTAGGCTTTGACACCAACAGGAAGAAGCCAAATTTCCAGGTGCCCAGGAATGTCATCTGAGGTATTTGGCTCACTTCATCTCAACAATTTAAAAATTATTGGGGCTGAAAAAGCCCCAAAGTGTTGTCCATCAAGTGATTTTGAAGATGGGTTAAGATTGTGCAGAAAAATCCTCCAAGGCTGCAGCCCAGCCTGGGCTCTGCTCCTTGCTGCTGGAATCCCCTCACCCAGCACCTTCTCCATCCTGCTCCAAACACTGCCCTGCCTCTGGGGGCCCTCCAGAGCTTGGAACAGAGGGGTGACACCAGAGCCTGTCCCCCAGCCCTGTGCAGGATTCCCATGGAAAGCCTGTTTTGAGGTCACTCTGGCTGTGGCTGGTTTTTGGCAGGCCCTCTTTGGTGAACTGCCCCGTGTTCTGTGTTTATGGTGGGAATAGGGTGGAGATGCTGCTGCACACAGAGGTTATAAATACATTCCACATCCTTCCAGCAACGGATAAAGCAACTCCCCTGGCCTGAACCAAGTGGCTCCAGGTCAGCTTTCAGAGCACCCAAGCTGCGTGATCCATGGTCTGCAGGATTCCCTGGTGGCAGACAGAACATCCTGGAAAAAAACCCAGAGCCTAAACAAAACAGCCTCCAGTGAGCTAAATACAGGGATACACAGGAAAAGCTTTTAATCTTGGGCAGACAGTCATAATTACCTTCCTCTCTCTGAAGAAAAACGAGAATCCCATAAAACATTTTACT
Source organism: Alaudala cheleensis (assembly GCA_013398995.1). Lineage (NCBI taxonomy): Eukaryota > Metazoa > Chordata > Aves > Passeriformes > Alaudidae > Alaudala > Alaudala cheleensis. The sequence continues at coordinate 14,830 of VWYE01019488.1, read as the reverse complement.
GCCCGAGATGCTGATAATGGGGGAGGGGAAGTGGGAGAGGAGGGAGCACCTGGGCTTGGACTGAGGACATGAATACAGAACACACCTCCTGCTCACAGAAAAAGAGACACAATTCCTCCAAGGGGATTGGAAATGGGCAGCATCAATGTTGCATTTAATTTTCTTCCCTCTGTCAAGGCCAGTTGTTTTCCCCAGGATCAATAAATACTTTAACGCTGGAAGTCCCACCAGGAGAACAATGAACTGCATTAAAAATGTAAATGCCTCTGAAATAAATGCACTGAGAAACACCAGGTCAGCTATACCAGTCCCAGAGGGGGAGATCTGGGGCTCGTGTTCATGTGGAAATTGTTCTCAGGTTATCTCTGGGACATTCATAAGAGGTTGGGCTCTTTCCCCCATTTTAGGATTGGCTTTTCCCCCTGTGAAATGCCTCCAGAGCAGCTTCACAAGTCTCTGTGCTGTCTTGGGGCTGGCAGTGAATATCTGTGTGGCTCTTGCTCTTGAATTTCAGCATGTTGATTTGATCATACAACATTTTATTTCATTTCATTTTCTGGTTAAAATCTGGATCTTGGTGTTGCCTCTCTCAGCTTTCTCCAGTTCCTACCAGCTCCTCCAGCTTCCTGCAGTTAGAAATTCCTACCAGCTCTTCCCAAGGGTGTTTTGTAGACACAAGTCAAGGTCTCATACCCAGATCCTGACCTTAATAGCACCCACACATCCCTAAATGAATTTCTAGCAGCAGCAGCAGTGATGCCTTGTTCTAAGACAAATGCAGGCAGATGTGGCTGAAGCTGAAGGGGAGCATTAAATGTTCCTTTTCCAGCAAGGCTGGGCACGATGGAGCAGCCAAGCACCCTGTGAATGTTGTTCATGTGAGCCCTGGTGTCCAAGAGCTGAATTCCACCCCCTGGACCTCAAGAGTCTCTCTCATCACCACCCTTCCCTCCTGAACAGGAGTTTCTTTATTACCTTTTGAATTCTTTCCTTTGTGGTGTAATAATTTCCTCTGCACAAGGAGAAGGAAAAAGAAAAATCAAAACAAACCCTTGAGCCAGATGCTCACCTGAGGCTTCACAAGAGGAGCCAAACCTCCCCCAGACCTGTGTGTTTATCACCCGGGCAAGAGCTGTTATCAAGGTGTGAAAGCCTCTACAAGCAGAGAGACAGGCAGCTGCTTTTTTGTCAGCTCGATTACTCCTTCATCCCAAATATGTGTGGCATGCTCAGGACACCTCTCACGCTGCTGTCTGAAGGCAGAGCATGAACTTTTATGAGCTTCAGGAGGGATTTCAGCTTTCCCTTGATTTCCTATTTTACCTCTTGTTATGTGTTCCAGCAGGAACAACGCGTCGTCCTTCTGCAAGGCCTTTCATTTAATGACTTCAAAATGCTTTGAAACCATTTGACTTTATAATAAGAACTGGGTCAGTTCTGCCTTCCTCATTTTGGAGATGAGGACAAACAGGTAAAGAGGTTAAATGGTTTGCCCTGCAAAAAGGAAATGTATGTATAGCACAGTTTGGAGGAGGGCTTAAAACTTTTGGCTCTGTTACCTCTGTACTCACCACAGGAATGAATTTCCTCCTTCTGTGACCATTCCTTCCTCTGTGATCATTGGCAGGGAGGCTGCCAGCCAGAAAATGGCAATTAAAGGGATCCCAAAGAAGATCAACATTGCAAAGCTGAGTCTGTCTCTACAACAAATTGGAAGGGGGATTTAGGGCAGAATGGGGCTGGTTCACTGAAGGGCCTCCCAAAGCAGCCTTGGCCCTGCTGCCACAGCCCAGCCCAGGGCAGAACTGCAGCAGGACACCAAATCAGAGGGGATTTACCCTGTTAAATGCTTGCAGGAAACTGCAGAGCCAGTGATAAACCTGCCTGGCCAACACACCTCAGAGGGGTTTCTCCTCTCCATTTCTGCTTTTTTTTAATGGCTGATCACACCCTGAGTGTGGAACTGACTGGGAAGAACATTGCTTTGAGCATCTCCTGGTGCAGGGTCTCCTGATCATTCCTGTTTGCCTGGTGGTTCCTGCAGAGGGGAGCCTGGGAGAGGCTCCGTTTTCAAGGGACAGGGAAGTTTGCAGCCATCACAGCTGAGGGGGAAAGCCCAGGTGAGAGCTCACAAATTCCATGGGTTGGTTTTCCCTTGCAGAGGAATGACAGGCTCAGGAAGCAGAGCCTGTGTGTCAGATTTATCCCCACTTGCTGTGGCAGCAGTGACAGCAGGTCAGATGTAACTGAACAGCATTTCATAAAGCCTCAACAAAGTCTCTCAGGAAGCTTAAAAAGAGAAACACAAACGTGTGATTTTGCTACAAGATCTTGGAATTAAAAAAGAATAATCTGCCTTATTTACTTCCTGTCCAAGGCTGATGTAAACTGGGATGCCCTTCACAACCCCAGAGTTCAGTCACAGAATACCTGAGGATTTCCTGAGTGGAAAAGTCACTTATTGAAAAGAACCCCATGACAGTTCCCTCAGTGACCTTCACCTTTGGCTTGAAATCTGCCTGTATTTGACCTCCACCCTGGGCTTGACTCCTGCTTCTGTTTACTTCCAGCTGTGTCTGCACCACATCTGCTTTCAGTGATCAGGTTGTGAATTATGGAGGAAAAATCCCCAACCCAGTGATTCCGGTGGGATCATCTCAGTGCCACTGCAATCAGCATCAAGTGCTTTTGACAGCAATATAAAACGTGCATGAGGGTCTTGGAGGAGAGTCCTCTGACAAAAAAGCACTCTCAGGCTGAAGATGAGCAAATCCACGCCCCAAATTTTGTTCTGGGTTTGTTCCTGCAGTTTTTCTTCTTGCATATATAAGCAGTGGGATGATATGGGCTGGGCAGCTGAGTGGTGTAAAGGAGGGGTGAGCAGGAACAAAGGATTTGGGCACCACTGCTGGTCCTGGGAACCCCAAATCTGCCCCAGTGTGGGGCTGTGCCTGCTGTGACTGCATCCCCACATCCCTGTGCAGCCCAGCTGGACTGTGTGCCCCTGGTGCTCCTCAAAGTGCAGCCACTGCTCCTTCTGGTGGGAAACATCCACGTCATTGTCTGTGTTCTGTGGCAGGGCACAGAAACCTCTGCAGAACCAGCTCAAGGCCCTAATCTGAAATTTAAGGCGTAATGCTCACCTGAGCAAAACCCCAGTTTTATTTTCCTAACAATTTTCCTGCCTTCTTGGTGGATCCTTCCAGAATGAGGGAGAAGATGAGGTCTCCAAAGACACGACAGGTTTTAGTTACTTTGGAAAAATCCATCTCTCCCAGCCAGGCACCCAGAGCCAAAAATGGGATTTCTCATCCTAAAACTGAGCATGTCCAAGGAAGGACATTCCATCCAGCAGGAACAGCAGCATGCTCTAATCCAGACACTTACTGGAAGGGGAACGAGGGCAAATTCATCTGGGACTATTGTGGAACAAATATGGAACAAATATCTCCATTTGCATGTTGTTTATAAATAATTGTGGTTTTAAATATCTCATGCTGGGAATCACTGGTGTGATCCTGGTCAGTCTGGAGGCACTGTGTAAAAACCAGCACCTTCTTGTAGTTCTCTCTGGAAATAAAGAGGGTGAGGGAGTCCCTGGAGCCCAAGAGATGAGGGATCAGGGAGTTATTTGGAGCAATTCCTGTTTGAGCAGGGCCAGGAGGTGCACAGAGCATGGCCAGTGGAAAACATGGATTCACCTGAAGTATGGCAGGAGCTGATAGCAGCTGCAGGAATGAGCTTTCCAGACAGAAATTGATTTTCCCAAGATTGTCAGGAGAGAAGAAGAGTGCCTGGGATTAACAGAGCACAGACAAAACCCAGGGTTTGCTCCCCTCCCTCCAAGTGGACAAAACATTGAGAATTTTGATACTGAAGGACCTGACTGTCTGAAAAGTGATTTTCAGTGAATCTGCAGATTGTCTTCCTGCAGGCTGAAGGACAAAAATAAGGATTCTTTCCCTTGTGACAGCTTCGCTGTCCTTGCTGTGTGCCAGCACATCTGGGCTGGGCCAGGGCAGGATCAGGGCCTGCCCAGCAGCTCAGGATGGATTCATTTCCCTATTTCCACTCCCTAAATGCCCCCTGCACTCTTCTGGAGCTTTGCCTTATGCCAGATAATGGACATTTAAGGGCAATATCAGTGTTTGTTTAAAACCACTGCATCTCAAACAGCAGCAAAAAAAGACAAATAGATGTTATCTTTAAATTCAAATCTGGACAAAATTATTGAATTTGAATTAGCTCAATATGTGTCAACAAGACAGAGCTCATTGCTCTTTCCATGCTTTTCCTGTTCCCAGGGATGGGACAGAGGAGACAGAAGGGATTTTTGGGGTGGAATGATCAATGAGCAGCAATTTAGGCTGGGAGGGAGCTCAGCCTGGAGGGTTCAACCTCCCCTCAGGACCAGCCCAGCTCCAGCTGAAATGCAATCCTTGCTTTTATAGAAATTTGGCAGTTAGTCAAAATCTGTCCCTGCACATCACCTGTTCATTAAATATTTTCGTCCTCCTGCTTATGAACAAACAAAAAAAATTCCAGGTTCAGAATGTGGAGGGAGAGGTAGGAAGAAGAGCAAGGGGAGGAGGAGGAAAGCAGGAAATCTGAAGAAGAGAGAGACGGGGGAAGGCACCAACATACAAGTTATTACCAGGGATCAGGACGTGTTATTTTACTTGCAATAACCAAAGAAACCAACTAATAAAGGAAAATTATGTTTTTTAAGGCAGATGAAAGGTAGTCAAGGAAACACAATCTCTTCTCTGCTGTCTAGCCTCAGGAAAAACACATCTCTGATACTGATGCCATCATGATAAAATCAGAGTTTAGGAATATCTCTACCTGTGCTGCTCGTAGATTATTAAAATGGTGAGAACTGTTCCCACTTGTGTGGCAATTTCCACCCCTGTGCCTCTGTTAACAGAGCATCCCTGCCAGGACCAGCCTTGTCTGAGGGAATTGGGTGCTCAGGAACCAGGGGTTTCATTTAACAGGGGAGAAAATGATCTGGAGAATGGTCTGGGAATAAATTGCCATGTCTGTGCTGCTTTCAGAGGGGAAAACTGCATTAAAGCTGAGATTTGGCTGCAGTTGTGAGAGAGGAGGGGTGAGGACAGAAGCAGGAGGAGCCTGGTGTGGGCTTTCTCCAGCCTGTTCCAGCAGGGATGTGGGATGGAGCTGGCACTCCATGGGCTGGATGAGGTGGTGGCTGCAGCCAAGAGCTGCCAGCAAAGCACTGCCCTCCCCACTGTGCTCAGCATCTGGGCATGGGCTTGGGATTGAGGGATGGATGGAAGATCCAGGGATGAATTCAGGATCTAGGGATGAATCCAGGATCTAGGGATGAATTGAAGACCTAGGGATGAATGGAAGATCTAAGGATGAATTGAAGATCTAGAAATGAATTGAAGATCTAGGGATGAATTTAAGATCCAAGGATGAATTGAAAATCTAAAGATGAATTGAATATCTAGGGATGAATTGAAGATCTAGAGATTAATTGAAGATCTAGGGATTAATTGAAGATCTAAGGATGAATTGAAGATCTAGAAATGAATTGAAGATCTAAAGATGAATTTAAGATCTAGGGATGAATTGAAGATCTGGCTCACCTTTGTTCCAGCACTCAACATTCCCCCTGGTCCTTCCTGGCTGGATAAGTCCCTGGGTAGGGATTTTTTTGTTAGGCTTGTGCTTTACACTCAGCTTTGCCTTGTTAGGGAAAAAGCCCCTTTTTGGTGGCTGACAGTGCCCAAACACCTCGGGACTGACTTGTAGGAGGAGAGGGAGGTCCGAGCAGCCTGGTGTGGGAACTGACTTCGGGTCACGTTTGAAAGGAAACATTCCCAGGTTTGGGAGTGATAAAGCTCCATTGTGACGCTGCCAGCTTCCTCCGGGGCTGCCAGCACGGCTCCGGCGGGGCTCGGAAGGAAACGGGGCCGGGCTGGGAGCGGCCCTAAACGTGCCTGGAACATTTTCCAGACGGGCTGGGCAGCGCAGGGGGCAGCAGGGTGGGAAGGGCAGGCTGCTGCCACTGCAGGGGCACCGGGAGTGGGGGCACAGAGCTCGGCTGGAAAAGCTTCCTCAGCTCTCAAATGATGACAGGAAGGTCATCACCGCCCTCCTCCAGAGGTGGGAGTGCTCCTTGGTGCCCTGCTGCCCGTGCCCAGCCTGCCCTGGCACCAGCACCAGCATCTCCTCCCTCGGAGCCGCCAGCAGGGCTGAAGGGCAGCAGTGGAAATCCCCAGGGTCAGGGAATGACGGTCACATTTCCACTGATCACAGCACCAGAGGCCTCACTGCAGCTTTGGCATGTTTTTCATGACATTTATTAATGATTTCCTCCAGTTTGAAGAGCACCCAGCATTTGCACCCAGGCCATGGTGACAATAATGAGGGAGTGAGACATTCTCACCCACCCACCCCAGCTCTCCAGCCAGAGTGGTTCCCATCCCAGGTGATTCCCTGCCCTTACAGGATGGTCCCTGCAGGAGCTGGGGCTGTCCCAATGCCTTGTTGGGGCTGCCTAAAAACAGAGGCCAGGCAGAATTCAGGGAATAAAAGCAGTTCTATTTATTAAAGGGCCTACAGGTGCATTTCAGACAAAACCCCCCAGGGGCTACAGCCAAAAATGGACAACAGGCCATTTTCACACTTCTATCAGTTTGGTCGATTTGCACACTGTTAATCTTCCAATTACAGCTTCAGGTGATGAAGTCATTTACCCCCAGTTTGCTGCCCCCAACTCACTTTAGTTTCCATCTCTCAGGCCTGAGGCAGTGAGGGGTCCTTGATCCCCAGGCCTGGAGAGGAATTTCTGTGTCTGACCAGGATGGGGAAGCAGCAGCTCACACTGTGTGTGGAGTTTAGAGTTCCACACTAAAGAATTGCAGGATTACAAATAGATGAAAAATATAAAAGCTAAAATCCTGAGGCATCAGTCACAGTGCCAGGGACTGATCACTTCCCTGTACCTGACACAGGAATTCTCTGCTGGGAAGGACACACATCATTAGCAAACTGCTTTGAGCTCATCTTTTCCTCCTCAGCACCTCCCCTGCTTTCTCCTGAGTGAGGCTGGGACTGACAGTCCATCATGATGGCCCAGAAGTGACCCAGGCAGCAGCAGGAGGTGCACGGAGAGCACAGGAATCCCACAGCCAGCTGTGAGCCCCTGCATGATGGAAGCCTTCTGTGCCTCAGAATTCCCACCCCCAGGGCAGATCCCCTCGAATTACCCTGGAAATGCTGCAGGGAAGCTGAGCTTTGCTGAGCACCTGGAGCAGCTGGTGAATAAATCCCAGAACCTTCCTGTGCTCTGGGGGTCCCCAAACCACCTGGTCCCATCTGCAGAGCTGGAGAGGGGCACAGCAGGCTGGGAGAACTGCTCTGTCAGGGTGAGAAATGTGGGACTGCTGGCCTGTTCCCCTGGCACTGCAGGGAAATGATCCCTCCTGAGGAGCAGAGGTGAGAGGGGAGCAAAACCTGCAGTGGGAAAATGAGTTGCTGGAGGCAGGTCCCCAGCATTCTTCTTTGGTTCATTTTTCCAACTAAAACCAACATGTAAAAAATGAGATAATTAGGGAAAATGTTTTGGGGTGGGTTTTTTTGGGTTTTTTGTTTTGTTTTGTTTTGTTTTGTTTTTTAATTTCAAGTGCCTACATGATTAATCAAATCAAGCTCAATCATGAGCCGTGTGACACGGAATGAATGACACAGAAATATCCCCAGTAACCTGGTGGGCACTTTGCAGTGAGGGTTTTAAATTGAATAGGGATTTTAATGGGAATTTTGCCCCATCTCTGGGCATGTTTCAGAGCAGGCTGGGTGGGACTTTGAGCAGCTCAGTCCAGTGGAAGGTGCCCTGACCATGGCAGAGTTTCCAGAAGGATCTGCTCTGTGCTCTTGCCAGGCACAGGTGAGACTGACTGGCCTGGAGTTCCCAGCTCTTCCTTTCTCCCCTCTTTAAAAATGGGATTGTTTCCCCTTTTCCAGGCAGGGGTATTTCACTGGATTGCCACAACTTCCTGGATGTGATGGGAAGTGTCTTGGCTGCTCCCCTCAGGGGCCAGGGATGCATCTCATCAGCCCCATGCATTGGTGACCTTCAGCTTCCTTGGATGTTCCAACCTCAGATTCTCCTTCCTTTCCCCAGTCCCTGCTTTTGCCCCCTGGGTGTGGCTGGGGCACTGTGAGCTCCTCTGCTGGGATGTGCCACTCCTGAGCCTGATCCTTGGACATCATCCCAGCCCCTCTTCCCTCCAGGGCTTTGTCCCATGGGACTGTCCCAGCAGATCCCCAAAGGGGCCAAATCTGCTCCTGGAATCCAGGATAAAGAGCTGACTGCCCTGAGGATCTCAGCTCCATCATTCTGTGGTCACTGCATTTCAGACCAGAGTGGGAATAGAAAACAGATGTGATGAAAGATTGGGGAGCTGGACATTTCTGATGTGCCACGCAGAAATACTCTGTACTTCATTAAATTATTCCTTCACTTCAAGGAACAACATTTAAGCTCAGTAAGATGAGGAATTTAAATGACTTTGAGAGAGCTTCATTTCTCAGAAAGCACATCCAGGCACATGGTGACATTTAATTTCTTAGCAAGCTGCAAAGCGAAGCTACAAAATTGGCCACAATTAACATTTCCTTAAAACCTGGCTCCAGTTTTGCAGGGATTCAAACAATGAAGTCTCAGTCAAAGGAATAATTTACTTAGTGACTTTGCCTCTTCATTTCTGCTCACAAAAGTTTTCTGAGCAGTTTCTAAACAGCCTCCAGTTTTCTGCAACACCCCCATTCTTTCCTGGGAGGTACCAGGTATTCATCAGATAAGTTTTATGAGTAATTCTCAGTCTTTCCTTGCTCAGTTCTATATTTAGATTTTCTGCTGCAGTGGCTAATCTTGAGGGGAGGCTTAGGTCACCCATTACTGTTTCCATGCTCTGGCTGAGTGCAAATACAATTCTGAGCTCAGACTTCACTTCAAACGCCCTCTAATTCCTGCTCATCCCCTCATCCTCTTCAGCACTGGGCAGGAATGAACTGAAAAGGGAAGTGTACAAATATTAATTGACCTCAGCACCATTCTGGGCTGCTGGGGCAGATATTTGATGTACTACACTCCCAGGGCTAATTTTAAAAACAGAGGATGCACAAAGCTGAAGTGACATTTAGAGGGGGTGGTTGGAAACTGCCTCTCAACTCAGAACTTTGCCTTTGGAGAGCAGGCTTAGATGTCCAGCTTAGATTGAAAATCTTTCTTTTAGACAACCACAGCTGTGTGAAATGAGTCCTGTTTGAAGAAAAAAAATACCCCGAAAATCTCAGCATTTTCTTGAAGGAAGTTTCCTATAAGAAAAAAAAAATCATTTTAGCAGACACATTTCAGCCTGTGGAATGTATTTTTGCATCACTGCAAATACATCCTAAGCCTCTATATTTTATCTGGGTTCAGCTCTACAATTTTGCTTAGATTTGCTCCCATTCCTCCTGTTTCAGCACAGATCACACTGCCAGGCACAGACACCCATTGATATCCCAGTGATCCCAGAGCAGACCCCCTGAAGAGCCCCCCTGCTGCATCTCCGTGCTGGATCAGCCAGATTTGAGGGGATAAACTCCACCTGAAATGGAGAAATTGCAGCTCAGGAGGTTTCCTGCTCTTACTCAGGGCTCCTCATGGAATGCCAGCTCCATTCCCACTGCCTGGAAATGTCAGGGGCTGTGTCTCCACAGGAGCTCCCCAAATCCTCCCTCCCTGCTCCCCAATTTAGATGCTGAACATTGCAGTGTTTGATTCAAAAGCCAATAAATACCCAGCACTTAGAGCACTGCTCTACACTGCTGTAGGAAAGGAATTCTCCTTTGAGCTGGGGAATACAAAGTGTTGGACAACTTTAGCTTGAGTTCCACACCCGAGGGGAGGTTTGGAGAAGGAGCTGAGCTGGGGGAGCTGCTGTAAGAGCTGCTGTAAGAGCAGAGGAGCTGCTGTAGGTGCTGTAGGAGCTGCTGTAGGAGCTGCCCAAGCACAGGAAGGCCAAGGGGTTCAGACCAGACACTGTGAAGGAGATTTCTGGGCCAGAGGACATGGACTTAGAAGCCCATGAGAGGAGCCACAGCCATCCTGGGGGACCTGAGGGTTCTCCTTCTCACCTCCAGAGCAGCTCCAGGCAGCCCCTCGGGGGGTGATGGACCAGGGATGTGTGTGAGCACTGGGGTGGACACAAATCCAGGCTGGGAATGCAAAGAACTCCAGTGCTGGTGGTTGCCTGTGCACTGCCCCAGGCCAGGCTGCTGCAGGAATGCTGCAACTCCTGCAGGATTGCTGCAACTCCTGCAGGAACAGCTCCCAGGACCTGTGGCTGTTTCTCTGCACTGGTTGTGAGCAGACACACGGTTCTGGTTGTTTTACTGAGGGACACATCCCCCCCACCTGTTCAGATAAAGAGCTGAGGCACCTGAGGGAGCTGTGCATGGCCAAATCCTTGTGCAATTCCTTGAAGGACCAGGAATTGCACAATGATGCAATTCCTGCATCACTGGCAGCACAGGGTGGATTCAGCCTTTGCTGAGGGTTTTATTAACCTGCAGTAGGTGTTTTTGTCTGGGCTCTGCCACATTTTTCTAAAATCTTGAAAGATTTGAGACTCGTGGTCACCTCTGTGCTGGGGCAGTTTGCTCCAGACCCCACTGGAGGGTTTGTGCTGAGCTCTGCAGCTACACTGCACTTGCTGTCCTCCTGTTTGTCTTTCTTTCCTCCTTTTTCCCGTGGTTTTCTCCAGCAGACCAAATCAGATTTATGCAAAAACTGTTTAGAAATGGCTCAGCTGTGTCTGAAAACACCTGTGCAGGTATCCCTGCAGAACAGTGGGTTCAGCTTTGGGAGCTGCCTGGCTGCTCAGTTTGGGCTTTAGGTTGTTTACTGTGTTCAAGGAAGTTTCTGGAATCCCTGCTAGAAAAGGAACTGCTAACACATTTTAAAGTGTGGTGCTCTATAGGTTGAACTGCTCTGAACCATCTATTTTTATTGTGCTTGTATGCTGGAAATTGCAGACCAAACCATGGTGATGCGCTGGAGAATTTTTTCCAAGAAATCTCCTTTAGTAAAGATGGAGTGAGGTGAGTTCAGCACAGAACCAACAGCTCCTGGATTAATGGATGTGTTCAGAGGCTGGGGAGGAGAATTAGTGGCTGTGACTCACTGGCCAGGCCTGTTTTTAGAGTCAGTTTTCCAAAGTCAAGATGTGCAAGTGGAAGGGGATTGTTCACAGCCCTGCCCTCTGCTGAGTGCAGCCACATCAGGGTCCCCACAGGGAGCTCAGCAGCACAACTGACCCTGGCTGCTGCTCCCAGCCCTCCTGCACAACCTGGGGCAAACCCAGAGCTTGGGCCAGCATTGTTTTCCAAGCTTTTTGGAAAAAGAGAGCTGATGGTGAGAAAGGCAGGGGCACAGAGCATGGTGCTGCTTCCCAGGGGTGGATCAGAGCAGAGGATGAAGGGACAAAACCCAAATCCTTTATTTCTCTGCCCTGTCTATCCTGAAACAGTAAAGCCAAGGGAGCTGGGCAGGCTGTGGTGGTTGGGAGGGAGGGGATTGCAGTGCTGAGCTGGAATGCCCATTGCCATGCAGCTGTCACCATGGCTACCCCTCGGGAAAAGCAGGGCAGGGATGTGTGGAGCCATCTCTGCTGGTGCCACGGGCAGGGACTGGCATCCCCACCCAGAGCAAAGCAATCCAGCCTCTGCCACAGCTCCCAGGACAGATTTGTTCCTGTTTTACTGAGAAAAATGAGAGGGATGGTGAGGCCATGATGAAAATGGAAAGAGCTGCCATGGTTCTGAGTTATATTTTAAGCTAATCCACATAAGAGGGAAATATTAAAAAAACCAAATGAACCTGAACAATGGTAAAAAATATTCAATCTGTTGCTCTAAATAAAGTGCAGAGTAGACCATGGGTAAACATACATAAGCAGCATGTGACCCAAGAATATAATTAATTAAAGAGGAGATTTCCTCACGCAATGCAGCATTACCATTTTAAATCCACCAGAGTTTCTGCTCATCATTAAAATGCTGTAAATCAGAAACCACCTTGCAGCAGGGTGGGTGCTCTGTGCTTGCTTAGCTCAGCACAGAATTTCATGGAGGGACAGGAGGGAGCACAGATTTTTATCCTGCAAAATGACCAATGGCAGAAAAAATTCCAAGAGTTGCTTTCAGCCAGCAGTGGTTTCAGATTTTCAGATCAGAATTAAGAAATTCTTCCAGCAGTCTGAGTGTTTATCAATTACTTTGGAAATAAAAGAAAAATTAATCTGTTTACCAGCCTATGAGTGAGTTCCACAAAGTCCTCATGTCCTGTTCTGGGAAATAAAGTGTGGTGAGAACTTCAGAATTCCTGAGGCAACAGGCAAAATATGCCCATGGAAAGGCAGGAATTGGAATGAGCTGAGTAAACCTTTGTAAACTGAGAGTGGATGTGGATACAAAAGTGATGTAGAACAAAAGTGTTTAGGTGGAAAGAAGGGGTTTGTTAGGAGCACAATTAAATATTTTGGGCTGTTCCCTCAAGGAATTGTGGGGCAAACTGACCTTAGAGCTTTGCAGAGGATTTATGTAAAATGAGATTGGTTTTTCTTTTTTCCCCTCTCACTGCTTTTGAGCCCTACATTTGTGTTTGTTGCAGGAGGTTCATTGTTTCCAGGGCAGATTTGTATAATCAGCTGTTCTGGAAGGCAGCCAGGGATGGAGGAAATGGTTAATGGAGCTCATTTTAATGGAGAGTGGAGTTTGGTGGTGCATGGCAGAGCCTGAGGTTTGGGGTTTTCATGCAGCATTGTCCACCCAGAGCTTTCCCAGCCCAGCAGTTTCACTGCTTGCTCCTCTCCAAAACAATGCTAATGGATTAAAAACCCCACAGAACTCCTCACTGACAGAGCAGTGAGTGAAGGGCTGCCCCAAAACCTGCAGCCTTGTTCCTACAAAAACACCTCCCTGCAGGGACAGGAGAGGGTGGCACCTCAGTCCTGAGGCCACCACTGCTGCCAGAGAAGGGACCCACCAGGCTGGCTCCCTGCAGCCACTGCCATCTGGTTTTATAAAACTTCAAGCTTTGGCTTTCAGATTGGGTTGTCCCCAGGTGCAGCTTGCTGGGGTCAATCCTGCAGTGGATTGGGGCTGCTCAGGCTTTCTGTTTTCCAGAAGTTAATTCAGCTTCCCTCAGAAGCTCTCTGGGGCCAGTTTTCAGGGAAGGCTCAGCATTTCAGTGTAATTCAGAACCCTTTCCCCCCAGCCTCCCCTTTTCCCTTTCTTTCCTTTTTTTTTTCTTTTCCCTTTTTTTTGGTCTTTTTTCCCCCCTCCCTGTGGAATTGATTAAATCTGGTTGTGGCAGATGGTGGAGAACCAACCCAACTGAACCCCTGATCATTTCCCCCCTTTGCCCTCTTTGCTTTTCAGTGCTTACACAAGTGATCAAGATTTTATCATCTGTTGCTTCCTTGTGTCTGATTCCTCTTGCAACCCCTCTGTTGTTCTCCACTTTGGCATAAACTGTGTGGCACAGTTCTCCTTTCAAGGTTTGGAAGCTTTTTTGGATGATTAAGGAGGATTGGAGCATCCTCATTGCATCTGGAAAGTCACCCAGGGGCTGGGAAAGCTCCTGGGAGGGTTTTTCCCAGCAGAGGGGCACAGAGGTGTCTGTCAGGTTGCCCCCAAAGCAAAGGCTGAGGATGTCCTGGGTAATGCCAGCCCTGGGAGGGGGCAGATCCCTGCAGTTCCTGTGCTCAGGGACCCCATGGGATCACACATTGCTCCTCTCCCAGCAGTGCCAGACACTTCTGGGAGCCACTTGGCCACTTCCATGGTTCAGGGCATCAGTGGCCACAAATCCTTTCAGTCACATCTGCAACTGTTCATTGTGCTGAAGGAAAAGTGAGCAATGCATTAACCTTTGCAATGCATTAACCTTTGTCCTAATAATGGGTATCTCTTGAGCTGTCCCTGGTTCCTGGAAAACAGCACTGGCACATTACAGGATTAATTCAGCATTTTCTGTTTCCATCATCGAGTGTCTTTTCCTTGTATTATGTTCTGCTTCTCTTCTCTAGTGCACACCTTGCCTGGTTTTCTATTTTCTCAGTGCTTAAGAGTGGAAAGAATTGAGGCTCTCTCTTCAGAGAAGTTCTGCTGGAGCTGCTCTTGAGATCCATCCTGTGCTGTCTCATGCCTGACATGCGTCAGGAGCAATTGAGGAAATTTTTCTGCATCAGTGACAGTAAATAATCAGTGTCTGTTTTCTCCCACGGAAAAATATTCCTGGGCTTGTCTCAGAAGCTGAAGTGACTCTTGTTTCTTTGATGGAATTATCTGAAATGGCTGATACATTTCCGCCACTGCTGTTGTCAGAATCACATTCAAGGACAGGTTTTTTTTGTCCTCGATGGAGATTTTCAAAAATAATTTGATAACACAGAATTGTTTGGTTTTGACCTGCAATAAGAATTGTGTGAACTGCTCTGCAGCACACTTTATCCCAAATAAGATGGCTCAGGGAAGCTCAGCTGTCCAGCACATTTAGTTCACTTGGAACCACTCCTGATCCTCCTCCCAGTCATTCCCACTTCCTTTGACTCACAGGCCCTGTGGCTCAGGATGTTGTGTGGGCTCAGTCTCCATCCCAGCTCTCCCCTGCCCTGCTCAGGGGGATCCTTCCCTTTAGCCTTTATTTGCACCCAGACCCAGAGCTGAGACCTGTCTGAGCAGCTGGGGAGACTGGAGGTGCTGCTGGGGACAGTGGAGGGGCAGCTGGGGACACTGGAGGGGC
>VWYE01019486.1:53773-133495 GCA_013398995.1 Alaudala cheleensis | reverse complement strand
GTCCTTGGAGGGCTGCACCCCATGGGAAGAGAGCCACGTAGCAGCAGTTTTGGGAGGGCTGTGCCCACGAGAGGGACTCACACTGCAGCAGGTGTGGTTTGGCTGCTGCTCGTGGGAGTGGACCCACGCAGGAGTAGTTCACAGAGAACTGTCTCCCACAGGAGGGACCCCATGGTCTCACAGGGGAAGGACTCCTCTCCTGGAGCAGTGGAAGAAAAGCTCAGTGATGAACTGACCAAAACCCCCATGCCCTGTATCCCTGTGCTGTTGGTGGGAAGGAGGGAGGAGCTGGGGAGAAAAGGTGTTTTAATGGCTTATTTTACTTCTCATTATGCTCCTCTGATTCTGTTAGTAATAAATTTCACTTTGCAACTTTTCACTGAGGCTGTTTTGGCCTTGAAATATTTCTCCCAGTCCTCCAGTCTCACTCATGAAGCCTTTGTTAATTTTTTTCCCTTCTCCCTCCCCTGCCCAGCTCTGGGGAGGGTGAGCAAGCAACTCTCCTGGGTCCCTGGCACTGGGCCAGTGTCAAACCACAACATTTCCCAAGTCCAAATGTCATTGTGCATTCACTGATTAGAACCAAGCAGTCTAGTTATGCCTTGCACAAGAATATAAACATTATGATCCAAAATATAAACCTTCTACTGAAGTACTGAATGTGTCACTTCACATCAGGAGTCCTAAAAAACGCTAGCTGAGCTGTACTGCTGAAACATTAGATGTGATGACAAAGTAACTCAACATAAAGTGAGATTTTTAGAAAACAGGAGGCCACATAACTGCAGCACACAACTGCATAAACGCAATTGTCTCATTTACCTCCTTACCACAAAGGTGATCAGAACAGCTGGAATCTGGAGATGGGTAGGCTGCCAAGTGGGAAAGGACACAAACTTCCCAGGAAGGAATGGTCCTCTTAATGTAAACATCAGTTTCTACTTTTCAGATAGTCTAGGAACAGATCTGTGTGTTCCAGTTAATGAGGGCACAGAGCCTTGAGTCAAGCCTCCTTGCAGTCTGGAATAACAAATGTCACTGTTTCACCTAAATAGGCACCAGCAGTTTTCATTATGTGAGCTTGCCACTGGATGATCCATAGAAGCCAACGTTATTTTTGTTAAGACCTGTTAAGGCCATCCCTCCCTTGGCTTCCTATCTACAGAGGAGTGGCAACACTATTCCATAAATTGTTTTAACACCATTTGTGAAGAACATACTAAAGGAGAAACATTGCAGGAGAAAAGAGGCATAGTTACTTGCCGTACAAGCATTTGATCCACATGTTCAGAAACTAAATTTCTTTAGTAGCATATGCCCCATTAAATTCTTCACATTTTAGAATTACATATTGTCCTATGACCTTATTACACTTTAAGAAAGTAATGTAGCAGTCCTAATTCTTCAGGAATAAATGAGTGTGGAGACCTGT
Source organism: Alaudala cheleensis (assembly GCA_013398995.1). NCBI lineage: Eukaryota > Metazoa > Chordata > Aves > Passeriformes > Alaudidae > Alaudala > Alaudala cheleensis. Next base: position 132,063 of record VWYE01019486.1, on the reverse strand, counting down.
ACACTTGTATTCATTCTTTGGCTGCTGTGGTATTCAGCTATAGAATTTAGTCAGTTTATCTACATTACCCTGAAATATTTTTTAACAGTTAAGACAGCGTATTGCCATCAAGCTTCATACTGTGAGTACAAAGAATAAAGCTTTCAATGTGGCTGTTTTTAGCTTTCTCTGATTATTCCCCTTTTACTTTCTCATTTACATCCCAACTGGTAGAAAAGTTTGTGCTTCGTAACTTCATCCCATTACTAAAATGTAAAAAAGTTTGCTAAATCCCATCTTGCTATCTGTCTCTGAGATCACAGCAAATAATAGACATTTGAGTAAGAAGCCCTTTAATTGTATGTAATCAGAATTATTCAGTTAGATATCTGAGACCTTTTATATTATTTTTGAAAGCTAAAAATTGCTTTTGGGCTGTACATATTCTTTCAGTTCAAGGACTGTGCATCAGGTTGATTGGTAAAATTTTGTTTTTCTTGGAGTCTTCTAAGACATGGGGGCACTTGAGGGCTTATGGAAATATGTGTGTGGGGTTCAACACAGCAGGTGAGCTAGAAAGGAAATGTGGAAGATACATAAGTCAAGAGGACAGCAGAAGCTGATGATTTAGTTTTAATTTAAAAGTTGGCTCACATTTTTTTCCCTAAGCAATTGTGCTTTTACAACAGAAGCTTGAGTTCTAGATCATTTCTGACAAGAAGCACTCCCCTCTTCTCCTCAACAGCATGCTGATCACTGCAATAGGTAATACCACATGACAAAAATAGTTGCAACACTCAGAGTTAGGGGTAAGTAACTGTAGAGAAAAGGCTCCTGTAGACTCCCATAGCTACTCTCTCTATAGGTGGAGGCAAAATGTCTGTCCTACTAAAGTGCATGTCTATGTTCTGACCTTTCTGACTAGTTGCAAATGTCATGAGGTACCCAGACCTTCCTTCACTGCTAGGGCTGCAGATGTCTCCAGACTACCTGTTGGTTTCTGCCTGCCACATCTTCAATTCTGTGCATTCTTCTGCTGCTGCTGTCTGCCAGGCTGTGAGCTCTCCATCAGTCATACAGAAGATTTGAACTCCATCATGTGGATTTCCTTCAATAGTGGGAGTAGGGATAGGGGAAGGGGAACAAAAAGCAATGACAGACTTCTTTTGAAAGACATGAAGTTCATACAGCTGAAATGTAGAGTAAAACAAGGACCTAGATGATACAATTACACAATGTCCAGGCTGGTAGAAAATACATTGGATGAATTATTGCAGAAGGAACCGACAAATACCCTGTATGGCTGCAGCCAAAATCTGTGCTTTGAGATTAAGGATGCAAAGCCTCCTACAGACACTGGAGGACCAGATGGAGTCTGACTCTCCTCTGTTGGTGTCAAGTTTAACCTTGATATTCTAGTTCAATAGCATTTCCTTGACAAAAGTGTATTATCTCACAAAAAACACTATGATTACATATTTCAGTTTAAGAAAGCATCTGTGATAACTCCCCTCTTTCCCCCATATAGGTTCCAGATCATGTACATATCTTCCAAGTACTACTTTACTATCTCATATGCACAAGAGATTTCCAATTTCTGAATTAGATCATTACTACTCAGTGTTATTTTCTGTATTGAGGAAAAGAAAAACCTCTCCTGAGTATTTGAAAAAACATAAACATGACTACTTATAGTTTAAGCAAAACCAAGTAAGAGGGTTTGTTGTAAACTATTATTTTGCGGTTAATAAAGAGCCATCTGTATAGACAGAATGTACACTACTGGGTTATAAGAGTTCCATTAACATTGATGATGGGCAGCATAATCAGATATGAATACTTTGTTCCCTTGCACATGCAATACTTATGGCTGGCAACTCTTTCTGGGTTTTATATAAGGCTCATGGTATATATTGCATGCAATTTAGTAATGCACTCTTAAAGAATGAATAAAAAATTACTAGGTTTTAAATATATATCACGGCAAAGAGTTATAATCCAAGAATACATTGACAGAAAAAAAATTGGGAAGACTGCAAGAGATTAGACAGTCCAGAGACTAGTAAAAACATTAAAAAACCCCCACCAAAACAACAACAAAAATACCAAACAAACAAAAACCACAAAAAAACCCACCACAAAAACAAGCAAGGGAGATTTGCATTCTTATTGTTTTACATCAAAGACACTAATTTTGCCTCTGTAATTTATATTAATATTCTCTGATACCAGTTCAGAAGTTCTCAGATCTAATACCATTTTTTTCATCCCTAAAATTGCAGCCATTTATGGTAAGTAATAAATTTACCACCACTGTTTAGTCTGTCACAGTAGCACGTTTTATTTCTTCTCCAAAGTGAACTATAAGCAGTTCTCTCTGTTCAAATCAAACAGTCTTGACACTATGCTAGATATCATTTAAAAAAACCATATTTAAACTATCTTTTGATCTAAAAAGGCATTTAATTTTTTTGCATTGATAAGGCTTATTTCACCTTCAGTAGAGAAATCTCTTCTCAAATGACCATGATATACATGTCAGATCTGAATTCATCCTGCTACTGACAGCTCCCAAAGGAAGTGACTGGGGATGCGTCCATTCAATGCTTCTCTTAATCTTGATGTTTCAGTACTTGGAATTACTTATATGTTCTGATTTACATGAGAATTTTAAACATGGTCATCCGAAAGACAGAGAAGGATTAGACATCTTCAAAAGCATCAGCCAGCCAAACTCCTTGCATTAGCATATTTGTTGACTTCCCCAAGTCTTTCCAGCTCAGAATAATTCTATTTATTTGCATGTTATTTACTGACGTTTCCTTAAATTATGTGAAAATCCTTTCTCCTGGAAATGTCTGGTTCATTTTCATCATACTTCAAGAAATGTTCTTGGTTATGGGACAATTAACTTTATGTGCAAGCTTCATTATATTCTAAAAAACGAAAATGCCATCTGCTTCAGTTTACAATACTTCTACCACTATGCTTTCTTCTGTCTTTTACCAAGGAGCCTCAGAAAGAAAAAGTAATTTTTGAACACTACAACTAGAAGAGACTTTTTAAGAAATCACTGCCAAGCCTTAAAGAGGCATAAATTGATGACAAACTGCATGCATAAAAATATAGGCAAAATGCTGGCTATTGTACAATGAGCAGTTCTTACTGAGGCTTAAAAGTAGTGGGTGACCCAAATCATATACAAAGGTATATTTTTATTTCAAAAATTGCTGAAATAGTAAAATCAAAATTATTTTACTTCAATTATATGTTGTTAGCCAGATTTCACTGCTCTGTGTCAGAAAATACCCTCATAATTAAAGGACTAAAAATTACCATATTTCTCCTTTGACCTTTTTTTTTTAGCTTAAATGAAAAACTAAAATCCTTGACTGTTATCATAACCAGACTTTCCTGAATGAGAATAAAAGAGGATATTTAAAGACTGAACTATTTAAAAGTGATTCAGTTTTAAGGAGATTCACAGTGATAATAGTAAAAGAGCTTGCCTGTATTGAGGCAATGAAAGATTACTTCTTTTCGGAATAAATAGTGTGTGACTCCTTTAGAGAAAATGTAACCCTTAGGAGGTATGTAGCAATCAAAGGACAGCTAGTACAAACCTGGGCCAGATCCAGGGAAGAGAGAGGTCCTTCATGTAGGTGTTGAGAAAGGAATTATCTACTCAGCCTGACAACACCATTTAGCAGCCACCTTACCTTGCAGTCAGTCAAATGCCACAAAGTGCCACGGGCTGTGTGTTTGATAGGTGTCACTCAAAAGGGCCCTGTGCATCACAGACTCATTTAATGGCACTGAGATGCTCAGAATCCCAAGTCAGACTGCACCATAGCCCTCCGGCACGTGCCTCAGTGTTCCAGGACGGGTTTTAGCACTGCTAAGAACCAGCTCCCTTCCCGAGGGCAGCCAGTCTGCTACCACTAGCTCCATGCAGGACAGCTGGGGGACAGTCCTGCAGTGAGTCCCAGGAGCCAGAGTTAAGGCACAGCAGGTAGGACACTCCTGTGAGGCACAGACACAGCTCCAGGTTCTCCTCCCCCAGTGAAGGTCCTGAGCCCGTGTGTCACCTTCGCAGATGAGGGCTCCTCACCACTTCCAAGCCCCTGTTCAACAGGTGAGATTCAGGGGCTGGCACAAACATGAAAGGGATTTAATGCCACAAGGCCCTTCTTCTGGTCTGTGTTTCAAGGTCTGTAATTAATTAAACTGTCACTAGATGAAATGCTTACGTAATGACTGGAGTAACCAGAGTGCCTTGAACACCTCGGGGCATGGGCTCAGCATCTTCCTCTGCTAATGGGGCTTCTTCTGCTTCCCATCAAAGGGCTGAAAAATGTTTCCACCACAGGAAACACTGGTAACATTTTCACTCTAAAAGTAAAACTTGAAATACGAAATTAAATAAAAAATTTGATACCTGATGCTGTTTAAAGAACTGTTACTGAACTGTTAAGAACATAAATGGGTTTTAGACTATTTCCAGTCACTCCCCAGTGACCACATGGCCACAGATTCATGCCCTTTTTCAGTCTGCCTCTTTCACCCAATGAATCTTAATTATGCTGTAACAGACGTGAAAGCTATTTCAGAAGGGGTAGAGAGACAGGGATGGGGTTGGAGCCTGACATGGTGTAAGAACCAGTACCATTTCAGTGCCATCCAAATTTGGGATTTTATCCCACTTTGGACATCGAGAGGATGTAATTTCACGGTTTCTCACTCATCAACCAACTCAGGTCAGGGTCAATCCCTAGGACACATCTCTGTATCTGCTCTAATTATAGATGTAGAAAGTGCAATTTAGTTATGATATTGGTATCAGTAACTCTTACCTTGAGCATGCAATATCTGGTTATGTATTTTAAGTAGCATATTAGAGAGACAAAAGCAGGTTTGTTTTAGCTTTTTTCTTAGGAAAAGCAATGTATACTAAAGTGTCTGTACAAGCATAACTACCAGAACAATAAAAAAATTCACAAAACCAGATAGGTACAAAAATAAAAGCATTCTTTAACCTACGACAGAAAGAACGCCATTAAAAGAACAATGCTCTGAAGAGTCTCATGACAAACTTGAGGAATAGGGAAGAATAAAAACAATCCCTTATTGAGGGAGGGAACATGAGACCTGAGAAGGTAAAAATTATGAGAGACTACAAAAACATAAGCAAACTGCTGACTGTAGTACTGAATTTGGCATAATGATAGATAAGAAGCTGTTTATGTGCGGGAGTACATAAATTACTTGCTTCTATGAAATAAACAGTTGAGGCAAAATCTAGAACAACAATTGGATTGGAAACAGAGAGAGAACATAGTCAAGCAAAAACAAGAACAAAAAAAAGAACAGGATATGAGTCTTATTCTAAGGAACAATTTTCTCAAGTCTCAACTTTTCTTACCATGAAGAAAACATTTAATTCAGAGTAGACACAGCAAGAGGGAAAAAAAGGAAAAAAGAAAAATAATTAGGCATACCAAGGAATATTGAGATACACAGCTATTTTTTCCCCAAAAATGGTTTCCCTACCTTTCCCACTATATCCTTTTTGCTAGATACTGTATACAACATGAAGCATCCAGAACTTCAAGAGGCTGTGCCAAGCAAACTTAAAACATCTGACCCAGACTTCTGCATTTTTTTTTCCTCCTTAAAAGAAATGAAAGCTCTAAAAAGCTCCTGTATCACAATTTTTCACAATGTATTTATCACTATCACTATCACTAGAACTCTTGAATTATCAACTACAATTAGATAACTAAGGCTTTGCTTTACTAATTACCAGATTACCGGAACGTCCTGTAATCTGGTAATTAGTAGCAGCATTTAAGTAGATATGCTAGGATTAACTGCAGCATTCAAGTGTTTGAAATAATACACTTTCATCTTTACAAGGAAGCATCAAGGCATTGGTTCTAAGGGCATTTCATTCTGTATTGACTGCAACAAAAAGAACTCTTTGCCACATTCAGTATTTAGAATTCTCTCAGATTTCTAAGTGTTTTAAATTCACCTAGCACTGTCACCATCTAACCTGCTATTGCAATAGGCATGAGAGATGAATAATGGTTTCGAAAGTTGAGTTGATATAACCATAACCAGAAATAACAGCTAAAAATCACACAGACTGTGTTAAAACATTCACACTTCTCTATCTAGTCATACAACTGTTGTTCATCACCCTGCATCTTGCTGTCAAGAGGAAATGTGTATCCATAGCCCAGAAAACCAACCTGGGCTGCACCAAAACCAGTGTGGTCAGTAGGCTGAGGGGCGATTCTGCCCCTCTGCTCTGCCCTTGCAACTGCCCACCTGGAGCACTACATCCACTCTGGGGTCCACAGCACACAAAGGATGTAGACCTGCTGGAATGAGAGCAGAGGAGCGCCACCAAGGTTATCAGTGTGCTGGAGCCCCTCTCCCATGAAGACAGGCCAAGAGCTGTGGTTGTTCAGCCTGGAGAAGGGAAAGTTCTGGGGAAATCTTACTGTGGTCTTTCAGTACCTGATGAGGGCATCCAAGAGAGCTGGTGAGGGACTTTTGAGGGTGTGCAGTGACAGAACAAGGGTGAATGGCTTCAAACTGAAACAGCACAGATTCAGATTGGATATTAGGGAGAATTTTTTTACTGTGAGGGTGAGAAGGTACTAGAACAGATTGGGTAGAGAAGTTATGGACTCCCTATCTCTGGAAGTATTAAAGGCCAGGTTGGATCAGGCTTTGGTTTAGAGCAAGGTGTCCCTGCCCATGGCACGTTTGGAACTAGGTGATCTGTAAGGTCCCTTCCATCCCAAACCATTCTATGAGTCAACATTGCCACAAAAATTCAGTTACTAGGAATACTGATGACTATGGCATTTTACTGAATTTACCTCAATCAGTGGTAAATCTTCCACTCAAAAAACCAAATCTTCAAAAAAAACCCCCAAACATATAATATCTTCCAACAAGGATCTATTTTACATTTGAAACACCAGAAAATGAGGACCTCTCCTTTCGTCTTACAGGTCAACAGCCAAAATGAGCTTGTCTAAACAATGAGTGACTGCTGTTACCTTCGTAAAAGTATTCAGCACTTAATACAGTGCACTATAAATTCGTGTTGCATTCTGAGCTTTTTTTGCCAAAGCTTTATTGCAGTATATGGAGTGCAAGCACATTGCAATTTATAGGGATAATTTTAGCACTTTTAGAAACAACTGGAATACTTACTTTTAGTCATGTCCCACCTAAAAGAAAAAATAGCTCAGAAAAAAAAAAAAAGCTAACATGGGCTGCTGATCTGTTTTTGAAGAAGAATGCCTTTATAATCTATTTCTGTAGGAAGATAGCTTTTAGAATAAAAGGATGCAGTGAGTAAATATGTGAGTATCCAGTGTAATAACAAAACACACTAGGATTCTACACCTGCTTGAAAACTACACACAAAAAGTACATTATTTATTGTAATGCCATCAGATTCTCATCTGTTAAAGTAGTACCATACATGGTAGTCCCAGGAATTTCTCTTCAGTTTCAAAGACAAACACAAACAAGGGAACTACCATTTAAAAGTGTGTTCCCAGTGCCTACTAACCATGGACCTAACAGCTACAAGTGCCTTGGATCCTAACCTGCTGGTATGTGGTGTCCAAACACAGCCTGGCTATAGGGATGTCTGCAATCAGGCACAGTTTACAAGTACCAGGGGGAGATCAAGTTATCCCAAGTGGGCTGACTTTTTTCCAATAAGGATTTGTGTCATAAATATAGGAAACAAGATGATGTGCCAGTTTTGGAGATCAAGTTATCCCAAGTGGGCTGACTTTTTTCCAATAAGGATTTGTGTCATAAATATAGGAAACAAGATGGTGTGCCAGTTTTGGACATGAAAAGGAATTCAAACATTAGAAGGAATTTCTTCACGGAGAGGATTGTTAAACACTGGAATGGACTGCTCAGGGAGGTGGCAGAGTGATCATCCCTGGAGGTGTTCAACAAATGACTGGGAAGTGTTGCCGAGTTGACAATGTGGTGATGAGTCAAGGATTGGACACGATGATCTCAGAGGTCTTTTCCAACCTAAAGGATTCTGTTATTCTATGAATAGGATTTTCTTCTAGCTCATTAGGCAGAACTGAAGTTCAGAATTGCATTTGCTCAGCCAGAATGCATAACTGTGCCCTACATAAAGTGCAGCACAAAGTGAGAAAAGTCAGAACAATATAAATGTTATTTTCCAATTTATTATTTTCTAATAAAAAACATTTGTAACAAGATTTGGTGAGAATGCAGATTGGGTATGATTTTAAGATATATGTTATTCTTGGTTGTCTTTGAAAGAGAAAGCTTTTACTTAGTATGTATCAGTGATTTCTGTTATGCACAACTTTAACCCACCACTGATTCACTGCAGAGAGGTAAATTCATTAGTTTAACAAAGCTTGCTGAATTGAAAAATAGAGACTGATTTAAAAATATGTTTACTGGAAGACTGTGACAAAAGTCAGTTTGTCTTCCAGGTGAGTTGAGTTCTTCTTCCTTCCCAAAATAAAATAGCTACCACCACCCATCTACTCTCTCGTCACTGGCTCTTGCATGCTTGCACGTCAGTATATCCTGTCAGCAGTGAAGTTATCTAGAGATAATGAGGGAGAACCTGAAAAAAGGTTTTCTTTCCTGCAGAGTTGTGCCCCAGGGTAGTTAGTAGTATCTGTGAAAGAAAACTAATAATTTGTCATTATCATTCAAAAAGTAATCTTGCATTGGATAAAGGATTTTTGTTTCAATTTAAGCCTGATTTGCATACTTGTTGCTAGCTTAAATTGATAGTTTTTTTCAATTTAAGCCTGATTTGCATATTTGTGGGGTCTGTATCTGGAAAACAGTGCAGACATACCTAAACATGACTAGTTTAGATATATCTACACTGTTTTCCAGATGCAGACCCAAACCTGCACACAAGTCGAAGTTCATCCATGCCAGAAGTACATGGACTTTGGGCAAGACTCAGCCATTGCTAATAGGACAGCAAATCACACACCACTGTTCAGTATGACCCCAAGTACATTCCTGCCTGCTCTCTAATCAGTGCTACTGATGGTAAAACTGCTACCTCAAACTGTGGAAAACAGTGCATCTTTCCAACAAGGCAGTTTTTTGTGCCCTGTAGTTCACATTCTAAAGGTATTCTACAGACAGCATTTTCCCTCTAGGTCTATAAAGGAAGCAGAGTGATTAAAAAAAAAAAAAATCCCACAGTAAGAGCTTAGCATTAGGGATGATATTCACATTCCCTATCTCGTTTTTTCCAATAAGAACTACACGACTGTACTTATTAAATCAGATAATATCCACATGTACACACATAAAAAATGGCAAAAGCTGCTGCGGATAGGTAACACCAAGAGAGAAATAAACAAATGTACAGTTTAGAAACCTTCTCTAGCTTCTGTTGTAAGATAAAAATGTAGCAAACACTGAACAAAGGCCTTATCTGAATAAGAGACATAAAAGTGCTACTTGATAGCCCTGATGTTCTCAGCAGAAATCTTCTGGAGAAATGCTTGCTCAGTTCCCAGAGAAATTCAGCCCTTTTGTGAGAGATCTCTCTTTTGTACTTTGCTCCCTTTTTTTAAACCCCCAGAATTTTATTTTTTTTTGAACTACAGAGGATTTCTGTTTAGGACTAAATGTGAACAGTCATACTGTGAATCAGATAAGCTGCATACTTGGCAGACAAAGAATTGGAAAGTGTGATGCTTCTGGCTTCAGTTGACTTCAGGTTGCCATTGCAAGATCCTGTCTCTTTTGAAAAGTTTATCCTCTGAAAATCTCAAAGTGTGGCTTTTTTGAATGTTCACAATGTTTCACAGTATGCATTTTAGGAAAATGTAGATAGTAGAAACCTCCTATTTTATTCTAGTATCAACTTTGCATGCTGTAAAGAAAAAGTACATGAAAAGAGATTCATTAAAAAAAAAAAAAAATCAGAGAGAAAAAAATAAAGAGAAGTGAAATAAGGTAGCTGACAGGTCATGTCATGGTCTAACCCCAGCTGGCAACTCCGTTCCAAACCTGCTCCTCAATCTTCATCTGACAACAAAATAAGGGAGTTAATCAGAGGAACACAAGTGACAAAACTCGTGGCTCAAGATAAAAGCAGTTTAATAGGGAAAGCAAAAGCCATGCCCATAAGCACAGCAAAACAAGGATGCATTCACCACTTTCCATTGGCAGGCAAATGTTCAGCTATCCCTAGGATGGCTGGTGGGATGGGGTGAGGTGCAGAAAAGGCCTTGATACTATATAAGCACTGCTCAGCAATAACTAAAACCTCTGTGTATTATCAGCACCGTTTTCAGCAAATCTGGAACAAGCCCCACACCAGCTACTGTGAAAAAATTTAACTTTATTGCAGTCAAAACCAGCACATTCATCTCTCATTCGGCTGATGGGATAAAACTGTCTTATGGACCATATTACACTTCTTACAATCCTATATAGAAATGCCCTGTCCTTGCAAGGTTCTCTGTTTCTCCAGTACTAAAAGCTGTACTGCTTCTACCTCAGACATCACACAACATGTTTTGAGGGTCTGTTAAATAAGGGTTCCATGGGCAATGAATGGGCCTTTTTTTTTTCCTACTTGGAAGGAAATACATGATTCACAGAGCTTTAGTGGGCAGAGCAACTTCTGCAGTACACAACAGCTGGAAAAATTAGTGCACTGTCATGAGAACTGCCTGAGAACTGTTTTCTCTTTCACTGTTCAAGGATGAGGCTGCAGAGGAGCTGTAGAAATAGTGATGAATTATGCTGCACTGATAAAACTGATATGTACCAGATGATGCATGTATGGAATGCCTATATAGAATCATCACAGAATGGGCTGGGTTGGAGGAGAACTTTAAAAGGACATCAAGTCCAGCCTCCCTCATCAAGATTAAATGAAACAGTGACTAAGAAAGAAGTGTGGAAAGAGTATCATTTATTTTCCAATCACTCTAGCCACAGATTTCTGGCAGTGCCTTCTGCAATCCAGATTTATTCTCTTATTTTTCTACTCCTAAATTCAATTAATTTACTGTGTGGAGTTCAGAGTCTCTTTGTGAAGTAAAAACTATTTAATTATTGCTTTTTAAAATGTAATTAATACCTCCACTGCCCCTGGCTTGATGCATCATACTAGTGAAGCTCCACCATCCTCAAGAGTGTATAACTGAGAGGAGAAGAAAAAGACTCAATGTAATTTATAATTATTAAGCTTTGTCTTTACAACTTTGTGAGAAGCTTGAAATAATTTTAGGAAACTTTCAAACATGTTTAAAAGAAGTATGTATCAATACGAAACTATAACTGAAATTTTATTTCTGGTTTGAAAATCCCAAGACAGTTCAAATGTGGAAGTGAGCACACCACTTTTACAGTAAAGCTGGACAGTATTTTTCAAAAACTTAGAAAATACACCTCTGTAAGAAGCTTTACCTTAAAAGGAAAGCAGTTTTTGCAGTTGATACACTAGCTACGAATCAAGATCTGTAACTACCAAGCTCCTAGGGAACTACAAACAATCAAATCCTTTGCAGAAGTCCTAGAGGATAAAAATACTTGAACAGCAGTTTTTGGGTCAATCCTACTTGGAATCTAATTTCCAACAATGCCAACATATAAAAGTGTTCAAACATTTGTTTTCATCAAAGTGACTGTTCACAGAGCTGTCTGCTGCCTCAGATGGTCACCTGCAATCTGTGCTGTGTGCTTGAGACTGCAACTCTCATTCTTCCCAAGCCAAGTCCAAACATGCTGTCTGAACAAAGGGCATGGTTTGTTCTCTCCTAAAAAAAAAAGAAGAGTAATAAAGGTCAGCAGGGAATGCCTCTGACTTTTTCAGTGCACCTTTAGTAGCCTTTTCTATCTACTCAGCTTTATCCTTGGAATCAAAAAGAACCTGGCACAGGGCAGAAAAAACTGGAAAAGAATAGTTAAATGTAACCATTTTCCTGGGTTATCTCAGGTGAGCCACGTTGTGTTTCACTGGACTTAACACTACCCACCAGGCTGATGTAAGGACAAACACATTAAATGTTGTCAAGCATAGGAATAGGGTCCACATGGAGAGATCACATTTCCCTCTGACAGACTTGTTTCAAACCCTGTGAGTCAAACTGAGGAATATAAGTAAACTTAACAGTCAGAATGACCCAATATTCTTAAAGTAGAATGTTTAACGTTTTTATCTGAAACATAATTTTCCAGGAAATAACTAAGCAACCCTTAGCAGTATGTTTCCTAAAGCCCTACCACTGTCAGATACAGTTTATTGTTCTTATATGAGTTATTTAAAAACTAAGTAATTTTTTTTTTCCTTATAAAAGACCCTCTTAGAGGTACTAACTCTAATTTGTGGCTAAATCAATCAAAATTCAATAATTACAGTAAATTAATTCTTACACTAGGAATTGAAATGCTACAATAAAGGTAAGCATTGGTTGCAGTAACTGTTACAAGCAAAAGAACACAAAACACTGCAGAGAAGGCTGAAACAATGAAAAATGAAAATATGCCCTTTTTTTCCATTGTGGTGTTTCTGAGGTTTACAAATCCGGAAATAAAATTCATAGATCATCCAGGATAAGTTGGTATCAGTTACTTCTGGAAAAAATTCATATTAGTGGTGTAGATTTTTCACTAATGATATGCTGTACACATTCTTCTCTTCATTAATAATTTTAAAATTAATTTTTATATTGAAAGGTAAAATCCAATTAAAATAAGTTATCTTTGTATAATCCTCCCACAGCTTACCAAGACCAGAAGTATTTGGAAATATATTAACAATTGCTGAATCACACCTAGAATTAAAAACTACTTACGATTATTCTTTTTCACTTTGAAATTCACATACTAGACACCAATATATTTTAGGACACTTTCACTTCTAAATGTGTTTTGCCTCTTGAAATATTACCCAAGTTGTAATATAACCCTGATGAATCTTTGGTGGAAATGCCTTCCAGAACAAATCTGCTGTTAAAATGTCACACTCAGAAGTTCATCTTTGAACTCCTCTGGTGTGACATAATCTCATCTGAAAAAGCTATTTTAACTCTATTATTACCAGTGTCAAATAAAAATTTATGTACTTACAGGATTTAAAAGATACATGAAATGACTCATAGCACAGGAGCTCCTCTCATTGATCCCACTGGATGCTTCTAATGAAGTGGTTTACACCTCTGGATGAAAATTATTCCCATGAAGAAGTACAAAGTGCCTATCACTTTAGGCTCCAGAAAAACAGTAGGATTCTGATGCACATTCAGCCTGAAGAAGCAAACAGGGGAAAAAATATTCCACAGATTCTTGGCATGCAAAACCTGAGTCCTGATAATCACTCTTATGGCAGCAGGAAAGTAATTTCCTTACTATTAAGACTCAGGTGGCTTTCCTTCCTTTGTCTGAACTCTGCTACCTGATATTTTTCCACTTCTCCAAACAAAGTATTTGCAGACTGGAAAACAGTCCATCCATACGCAAAGAATTAGAAATGTTTGCAGACTGTTCTGTGTTAAAATAGTGCTTTCCTTCATACATGAAGACAATTACCAAACACCACCTCTCTTTGAACCAACATACTTCTTTTTAATTAAAGCACTGAGCTATTGAGTTCTAAGTATGCAGCATTTCAGTGAGTTTTAAATAGTTCTGTATCTATTACATAAATGTTGAATTTGGGTGAATGAAAAACTAGCTGAATTACCATTCTAATTAAAGCCTCGAAATGGAATTTTCTCTTTAACAGGAAGAGTATGGTACAATGAGCATGGATATATTCCTGTAATGTGGAAATTCCAGGATACATTTGCTTATTCTGTCTTAGATGGTGTTGTTCTACCAACATGCATATGTATTCCTAAAATTTCGGAGCGTGAATATGCACATTCATTCAGATTCTCTACTGCTAGGTATGTCCAATACACACAGACTGAGGTCTGTCCCTCTGTGCTGATGAGGTCAGGGGCATATCTTACCTGCCTTCTGCAAAGTTTAATGTGATCAAATGATGACATAGTTCCTTCCACTTCAGTTCTTTGGGTTTGGTTATGATGGCTCTGTAGTCGCTAAAAGTGCTAAAGCGTGTCTTATGGCTTTTGCAACCTTTTTCATCTTTCTTATTTCTTCTTGCTTGGAGTTGGAGTCCTGTCATTAGGGAAAAAACCAAAACCTTTAGTGTTCATTTAAGAGACAAAAGAATTAGATGGCAAAAGACTAAAAAAAGCTGTTTAAAGTCTCAGGGTTTTTGAATTACAAAACACTTTTAGTTACATAGCTTTCTCCACTTTTTTTTTCTCTGAAGCCCTTTTTTCCCCTTCTAAAGTAATACATAAAGAAAAATGTTCAAAGTAAAAGGATGCTGTCAGACTTTCTAAAGTTTGTTGAAGTTTGCTCATAAATAAATGGAGTGACATTTGACTTGATTACTTCCCACTACCAGGAAGTCTTATGCCACTTAACTTGTTACTTATTTTATGATGCCTTATTTTCAGGTTTTATCTTCAGAATTACAAACATATTTCCAAATTGGAAAAAAAAAAAAAAATTGATGAAACTAAGTTTCTGTCAACTACCTGGAAAAAAAAAAACCCAAAAACTACAAACACCACCCCTGCCAGGGAAACCACAAAACACATAATTTAGATGAGAAAAAGTCTACACTTTGTCACCAGACCCACAAGAAACAGAAAGCGTTCACACATTGATTACCCCAGAGCAGGAGCCCCAGGTAGCCCAAATTCAATTACATAAGGTAGGCCTGCTTCTTCAGACAATTCAGTGCTCCTGCTTACCGGTGATAACTGAGCAAGTGCTGCAGCAGAACGGAGGATACCTTCATTTATAATTTATATTATATATAAAATTCTCATTATTTTTATTGTTGCCACAAAAGAGAGGCTGTTTTTAAAAGTCTGAAAGGTCAGAAAATGGAGAATTTGTGAAAAATAAAGACTTATCAAAGGTTATCTTCATGCTGATATTAAAGTAGTAGGTGAGACTCACCTGTGTGCCTCCATCATAACTTCAATTGCACTAATTGTTCTCAATTAGCACTTAGAGTAATTGTTCTCAAACTGTATTCAGATCCGAGGCTGCCTTACTTTTTACAGGTATATTACTGCAATGAAGGATACTGCCTCCTTTCCTCCCTTGACATCTGTTCATATTTGAGTCATTTAAAATACCTTCTGCAAATTTTGAAGTACAGCTTGCAAAGCAAACCCTGTGATGAGGTGGCATCCATTTGTTATGACATTCAACTTCAATTCTACATTAAACAAATAGATTGTTGACATTTCTTGTCTGTACATAAGGCTGCAATTTAAATTGTGTTTTCAACAAAGGACTCATTTTTTCATTATATTTTCCATTAAAAAAATTAATTTTTGTTCAGATAGCAGAAAGCAGGGAGCTGGTGGGTAAAAAGAATTATTTGCCAAAATTTTTGCTTGAATTTTCAGATGCCAGTTCCTTATGATGGTGTGTTTGCCCCGTGAACAAAGCCTTTATTGCATAATCTGCAACCTTGAAGAGTAACAACTGAGTATTGACAGTATCGATAATCAGTATCAACAATCCTAATAACTGGTACTGGCAGCAACCTTAGATTTTCAAAAAATATGATCCTAAAGCACTGTGGCCCCAATTTTTGTTCCATATACATCTCTGATCTTAGAACACAACATTAAACATTTGATAAATGGCAGAATTCGCAATAACGATTATATGCTTAATCTTGCAAAGTGTCTTTAAGGAAGTAGCAGGAGATACTTGGATTTACAGCCACACAGCAGGATGCAGACAGTGCAGAGAAGGCAACTGCAGAATATGCAGATTGCATAACCTGGCCTGTAATTTTAAATCCAGACAAGACTTCTGTTTAGTTAAATCCTTAAAAGAGAGCAAGCAAAAGATAAATGTTTCAAGGAGATAATAAAATTCTGGTTTATAGTCTTGTACTAGCACTCAGTATATTACTTTGGCTCACAGAAAGATGCACATTTTGCATTGTTCTCTAAAAATTTTATTATAACCTGACTGTTACCACAGAATGGAGAACTCATTCCCCAATACATGTGTTCTATAACAGCTATTTCAGCGCATCCACAGTTTAGTAACACATTATCTCTTGGCTGTGCAAAATTATTTCCTGGACAGCTTGCAAGACTTATTTTTAAAGTGATTCTAAATTGTGTCTCCTGTTTACTACTGTTTATTTTCATGCTTTTACAATTAAAAAATTTCATGCCCATAAAAAACGTAAAATCTAGCTAAAGCCTGGTAAGATCTTGATGATTCAACTTCAGATATTGAAAGCTGCTAAGCACTATCCCTGAGGTCAGCTTCCACCTTAAATGGTTTTCAGTCCATTTTGCTCATCTCCTTCTTTTTCACAGTTCTCACATATACATTAGTTACCTTTTCACATTCTGAGTGAATTTTATTAAAAGCAAACGTCCAGCCAAGAAAACAGCTGGATCACATATGTCCTTTGGTTATTTTACTATTTTAGTTTTTAACTGAAACAAATTAATGGCAAAGACTGAGCTTTGAGAAGACAGGATTTGGTTGTTAGTAAAAAGGAGCTGTAAAAGTACAAATTACAATCCGTATTTTGATTCAGCCAATAATCAATATATTTCAGTATTCAGAATTTACTTTCCTTTTGCCATGAAAAATTTCAGCAAAGATCTTCCTGAATCAGCTGAATAAACCAGCAATTTCCCTGTATCAGAGATTTTATTAAATATAAGGTTTTTTTAGAAACCAGAGTATGGTGCAACATATGAATTCTTGTTCCAAAACAACTGTCATATTTGCCAAGTAACTATCCGGTGAGAGTTAGTCAAAGTTTCTCTATGGAAGTGAGAAAAGAGGAAAATATGCTGGAGATTAATAAGGGGTATAGGTGAGACTTGGTCTGTAAAATTTAAATCTTTTTCCTGAAATTTCTAATTAGTCGCTAGAAAGTCTTGCCAAATGCAAGCTAATAGTTGATTTTTTTTAAAATATCCCAACTATTCTACTTCATTATTGTTATCACTAACCTTGTAATTTCTGAAACCTCTCACTCTTTCAATAATCTTACCAAATACAGCTGTAATTCTTAGGAAGCAATCTAATCTAGCAATACTATAATGCTAAGGTGAACTCTGGAGCATGGAAACCCTTAAAG
The DNA here is from genome assembly GCA_013398995.1 of Alaudala cheleensis. Lineage (NCBI taxonomy): Eukaryota > Metazoa > Chordata > Aves > Passeriformes > Alaudidae > Alaudala > Alaudala cheleensis. The sequence continues at coordinate 114,851 of VWYE01019486.1, read as the reverse complement.
GAATTGGTTTGCTCGACCAGTTCCTCTAAATTCTGCTTCTTTTTTGCCTTCCTTCTGCCATCCTTCCTCTTGCCTTTGCCTTTCTCTTCATTGTTCCATTCTCATACTGTTCCATTTGTGGCTTCTGTGTCTCATACCATGAGTATAGGAAAAACCAGCTCCCTCAGCAGCAGTTTAGTAATTGCTTTCTTTCAATTCAATATCAAGTAAGTGTGGGATGCACCATTAGCAGATGACAAGAGCTGAGATGGAATCCTGCAAAGGTGTTCATCACATTTTCTGACTGCTCACCTAAGTTAACTTAGTGGAAAAGATAGAAGCCAGTCCTATACAGGACTAACACTAAGTCACTCAAAACAAATTGTCTCCATCAGAACCTCCACAGTTTCCATTGAGCAAGAGCTGACAAAGCTACAGCTAGGTCCTAGATGGGACTGCCCTAGCAGACCCATTTGTGCCAGCTGCCAGTGTTTAGTTATACATTTCTACCAACGAGTCCATGTTGATTCTAGGTCCATAAAATCTGTCTTACCAAAAGGTGCTGGATAACCAACCACTAAATGAAGTCAATATAAAGTTTTCTTTTCCCCCATCCCAGGGAGAACTAACTTGTACTATAATCCAGCCCTTGCATATCTTTAGTTGACATTCCTCTGTCATCTGCCTCTCCTTTTCCTCCCCTTCTCTCTCCTCTCCCTCACCCTCCCCCACTACCATAAGTCTCTTCTGTCCTAACTGGTTCAGATAAAACAGCTTTCAAGTGCCAGCCAATTTTTTTCCTATTAAAAGCTGAAGATCATCTACCATTCCTAAACAGCTTTATCTGAATTGGATTCTCTCTCTGAATCCCATCACTCTCTCCAGTTTTAGCAGGCTGGCAGATTAACAAAGATGGGGGGATTAAATCTCTCCTTGTAGCACATTGCGAGTACTCCTGAACACACAGCAAAGAGCCTATCAAAACAGTCCTGCTCCCACTCTTTTGCTAGTAGTTGTATTTACTGGGAGCTTTTATGAATTAAAATTTTATTCTGAAGGTCACTGTACTGGTATTGGAAAATATGGATGGAAGCATGAACATGTCTAGTGCTGGAAAATCAACGCACAGAGCAGCTCTATCAGAATGGTGAACTAAGATAATGTAAAGGCTTTTTTTGCAGTGACCTTTTTGCCTCATTGACACAAACCTCTTACACAACTCCACCTCTGCATTAGCCGAAGCTGACAAGAAGGAAGAAGCAGGAAGTTCCCCACATCAAGAAGTTACTCTTTCAGACAATGCCACCTTGCTAGAGTCCATTCTGCACTATCAGAATTCAGTTATTTACCAAGCAAGAAACAGAAATGCATATAATGCACATATTAAAAAATACGTTTATGAGTGGGTAACCACATATGTATACAGAAAAAAAAGAGAGCAAGCAATTTCACTTAGCCATAATCAAAAACCTGAGAAGCTTTTGCTAGAAATGTTGCTCCCTAGGCACTGCTGTGTAAGCAAGGGAGATTTAGAAAAAGGGATGCAGCTCCCATACAGTATAACCCAGCAGTCCTGGAGCCAGTGACCCTCAAAGCTGGCCTCTCCAGAACACCAGCAGCCAAAGGGCAGGGACAGACAGGCTCTGCCCGAGGCAACCTTCTCGAGGCAAGCCCTGCCAGAGCCGTTTGCCGGTGATGGTTGCTCCTACCCAGGTGGTCCTGCAGCTACTGCCCCTCTGGGCCAAAAATAAGTCCCGACCCTGTGCCCTTGCCTGCCCCGTCAGCCTGCTCCTGCCCCGGGGGTCTCCCGGGCGGCTCAGGCGCCAGGGCCTCGGTCCAATTAGGCACCGGCACTCGCCCCCGCCCTTCCTCCGCCACTTAAAGCGCGGCGGGCCCTCCGCGGAGCCCATCCTCCCGCAGAGGGAAGCGCTCGTGGTTTGTGCCGTTGCTCGGCGGTTGTTCTGCCCTCGTTTTTTTCCTCCCAGTGAATTTGGGGCAGCTTCGCTTTGCATTTGGCCCCCGTCGTTGCTGGAAGAGCCGCCTCTCCCGCAGAGCCGCTCCGGCCCGCTCGAGGCTTCCTCAGGTGGTGCAGCCTGTGGGGTGCGGATCCGGGCCGAGGCAGGGGAGCGCGGCGGGGACACCATGCCTGTCATCTTCTCCGCGCGGTGCCTGGAGCGCCTGCTGCTGCTGCTGCTGCTCTGCACCAGCGCCTGGGGCGGCAGCCCTGCAGGTAAATGTAAACTCTCCCCGGGCCGGGCCCCCTCCGTGTCGGGAGGGCCGGAGCGAGGTGGACCGGAGCACTGCCTGGGAGCAAAGGTCCTCTTTGCTCCGCAGCATCCCCCTGGACGTAGCGCTGCTCCTTTCGGCCTTGGCTGTGGGAGCGGCTGAGGCGTTTCTTCTTCTCAGCGGCTCCGACCTGCCCTGCCCGGCGCTCGTCTCTCTCAGCGTTCGGACAGCGGGGATTCGCTCTCCCCGGCGACGGCGGGGATTCGCTCTGGCTGACCCCGGCACTGGGGTGGTGGGCGGCAACTGTGGGGCAGGGCCGCATCGGCGTTCAGCCGTCCCGTAGCCTCAGCACTCTCTCCCGCACTTAAGGAAGGCTTTATTAGCTCACAGGTGCAGGATTGGGAAGGTGTAGTGTTGTGTCTTGTTTCTGTCCTGTCCTTACTGAGTAAAGTGTTTAAATGTTGAAAAAAACCCGCAAAACAACCAAAACGCCTCCACAGATCAATATGTTACATTACTAAGATATCAGTGTGCCTAATGGGTTATGAGGGGTGCTCCTTGGGATTTTGTATTGCGTTTCTAAATGTGGCATTTAAAATCCATGAAGAAAGAGAGACTTGAGCCTTCTGGGCCCCATTCCTGCTCTAGAGGCTTTCAGCAGTTCAGGAGCAGGCCAGCTGCTTCTCAAGAAATACGATCTTGCCAAAACTAATGGATTTCTGTTAATTTTTCTTCTTTTTGAGGCATTTCAGAGTACTAGAGAATGATTACAGTTGGAATTACCAGATTGCTGGTGTTTGCTGTGCGGGATGAGATTCTTGGAGTAGGTCTTGAAAAGGCCAAGAGTTCTGTCCTGTGTGCACACATATCCTTATATGGGAATATCAGTGCTGTGACTTGATTTTACTGTGTTTGTTTACAGTCCTTTTTACTGTGGTTAACTGCGTTTTCAGTGTGGGAAATACAAGCAGTTATGTTTTCTTCTGCCCTTGTTGCCCTTCGTAGTACCAAGAGGACCAGTACTGCTCCCTAGGTGATGGTAACTTCTGTAAAATTTCTAGTAGTTTCATAATGTGAGAGGAAACATACTTGGCACTTCTCGAGTCTTGTTTGAAATGTGTATTTAAGTATGTACACAGCTGAATCTGTGTACTCTGTAGTTCTTAAGTCTTCTTTAAAATGCACGTGTCTGTATGTACACACAGAACTTGAAGTCTTTTCTAACAATTTACTTGAGAAATTTTTTGAGTGTAAATGGTCTGATATTTGTAGGAATGTGTGAGTCAGCATGTGGCTAATTGCCATAAGATTCTTATTTTTGATAGCTGTTAATGTCAGAAATCATACCTGATGGTGCCTGAAGCAATTTTAAGTTTATGTAAAGCCATTGGTGAAATGATAGCCTCTCACGGGGAAAAAACCAAACAAGTGAATCAACCTTCTTTGTGTTTCAAAAAATTTCACAAATCTACCATCTTCCTAAAGTGGTGGGTATTGTGTGGTTTAGGGCAGACATCAGAAATAAGCTACTAGCTTTAGTACTTTTCATCTGTATAGAGTGAAGCTATTGTTTTCCAGGTTTTTATTGCATGTTCTTATAGCTCTATGAACTAGATAGGAGGCATCATACTGGGATTTCTGGGATGATTTAAAATGAAAAAATGGTAGTGTACTCTTTCATTGGTTATTAGCTAAACTAGCTATAACTTTATGAAGCTAGTTAAACGCAGGGACTGTCTACACAGCTGCAGCAAAGGGCAGTTCATATAATCTGAAGGCAGAAGAACTTAAAACTGTTTTCCAGTGAAATCCAGAAACTGTGGTTTTTTCGGAAATGTGAGGATTCTTCAACCAAAATAAATGCTTGCAGTAAAAGTAAGCAGAGGGAGCACTTACTACCCAAGGACCGGGTTGCAGAAGAGTGGATTACGTAGTCTGCAGCTGGTCAGGCTGATGCCCCAAAAGCCCTATTAGCCTTTTATTTTGAGATAATATCTTGAACAAGATAACTTATTTTGTTATCTTAGTCATGTAACTGTTTGGTTAATTGTTTCTGAAAAATCTAGACTATTGCTTTTATTTTGCATTGAGTTAAGGGTAATTTCTAACTAAGTGTCAGAGCACTGTTAAGAGCTTGCTGCTTTGTTTGATTACCTTTGTGGCTGTCAAATTTAGTTGCAGCAAGTGCTGCTGGATTGATCTAGGAAAAGCAATCCCATCACATTTCTGGTCCTGAAGAATTCAAGGAGCTGTAAAACCTCATTCCTTGAAGACTTTGCTTTTAAGTTGGGTTTTTCAGGTTTGACCTGAGGGGAGTGGCTTTTGTCACTTTGGAAGGCCTTAATGTTAATTCTCTAAGTCTCTGGGGCATTAGGAGATCTGGTGGCTGGTTATAGATGCTACTGAATGTATGTGAACTTAAAAAGTATATATTACATGTTAAATTAAACTGTAAAATAAAGATGTTGTGCCAGGTTGTATTTCAGCCTTTTCTTACTCAGCTGCTTTTCTGGCTGACGGAGAGCAAGTAAATTTTTAAACCTTAAATTACTCTGGTAATAGTAAGCATGGTACATCCATACTCTTTTCTCCCTGAAATACTGACTGCTGTATGAAGCAGAGGTAATGTAAAATACTAAATTTATGATACCATATTCTTGCCTGTTCCTTTCTGAATGAAAATCAAGGAAATGAGAACTCTACAAGCTACCACTCTATTGATTAAATCTATTGCAAAACAATTACAGGCTTAGGCATGCAACCCTGACTCAATAGTTTGAGAAGTCTTGCTGTGACTTGCCTACATCATTGCCTGGCTGGATGACACTAATGATGCAGTGCTGGCCCATCTTGATCTCCAGTGCTATTCAGCAAGTATATATGAGAGGATGAGAGTGGTGCCATGTTATCTCTGTTCTATGTAGTGTGACATGTGGACAGATAGGATGAAAGATCTAGAAGCAGAGGTGACAAAAAAAAATAACACTACTTCTTTCACTTGATACATGAATCAAGGAAGAAAGCCAAGATGAGAGCCCTGTTAGTATGCAAACCACATTGCAGGTTATCTGCCTTCATTGCAGAGAGATAACAGAGCTGCTGTACATCTTGGCAGTGACACCTTCTAAATTTATCATCTTTGGGGATTTTAATTAATATGCAGGTGATCCGTGACATACTTAGAATGCCTCAAGATGCTGCAGATATAAAAATTCGTAGACCTTTCTTCAGTTGTACTGTGAATATCAGAAAACTAACAGCTCTCTCTGCTCAGTACCTCTGTCAGGCAAAAAATAAGACTCAGTCTTCTTCCTGTCAGACTCATAAGCCAGCACATTCTCAGAGCAGATTTTTTATGTTATTTTTTTTAGCTGAAGGGTGGGAGGCAACAGCTGGCTGTGGGACCAGCGGACTGATAAAAAAGTGGCTGTAAGAGCCACTAATGCTTAATTCTTTTAATCATATCTTTTAACTACCATGTTTTACTCGTGATCCAAACTTGGTTGGAGTATGATGGGCAGATTGAGACAGTAGATGATGTAAGCCAGGTGTGTCTGTGCCAGGGGTGCCAGTGGAGATTCTATAGGTTGTCTATGCCTATTGGTGCTGAAATAGGGTAGGGGTGTTGGTCATGTTCATTTGTAGGAAATGGCAGAGTGTTGACTTCACCTTCTGCAGCAGGTATGTCGTTCTCAAGTCTGAATGCACTTAAAATACGATGTAACATTTAATTGTTCACTGAAGAGTTGGACTGGATCCTTGTTGGGTCCCTTACATTTCGGAATATTCTGTGATTTTGTGATCTGTGCATATTTGTTGCTTTTTTGGATGTCCAGAAGAGTTCACGATCCCAATTCCACCCCCCTCTTAAGACTTTAATTACAAATGCAAAATACATGTCCTCTTTTCCTTGTGTGGTTGAATCACTTTCTCTGAGTGCTATGGCACTAGAACATGCCCTGGAATACCTTTGTCAGTGAAGATGGTTTGTACAAAATAAACACTAGTTCTGTCACCCAAATGTAGAAATAAAGGAATGACAAGACATTTCCATGCTTCTAAAACATCTAGGTATCTTGAATTCTTGAAAGTGACACAATTACTAACCACGTCCTTTGCCTCTTCCGTTACTGTTCTTTTTCCAGTCAAGATCATAAAGCAAACTAGAGTCTTAACTGCTGCTTTTAAAAACTGTATTATAGGAGGAGGATCAGATTTGCAGTTGTACTCAGGAAAATTGGAAATAAGTGTTTGTTTTAGATGTTGAAGTTAATGTTTGATACAGATGTCTTTTGCTTACTGAAGTGCTAGTGGAAGCAAAGGAGATACATTCATTGCTTGTTCATCACAGTAGATTTGTAAGGTTGCAATGAAGTCCCTCTCTATTGGAAAATCTGCTGATCAGTGGTAAAAGTAATTGACCAGTGTCAGTGGCGTAAGTGGTGTTTCAAGCCCATGAAAAGGATATGAGTGCAGCTTAAAAAGTTGGTGAAACATTCTGAGGAATGGCTCTGCCTGACTATAAGCTGACTTCAAGAAAAGAACTGTATACAGAAATTAGAGATCAAATAAGTATTGCCTCCATTCTTTAATCTTTTCTTGCCTAAAGTGAGCTAAACAACTAAGAAAAAACGAATTATTTTGCCTTTTTTAATGTGTATGCTCAGAACATGGGGAAATAATGGGGGAGAAAGGCTGAGGTGAGGACATTCTGCAGGAATTACTTTCATGAACTAGCTTTTTCTGACTCAAAGTTTCTTTAAACTTTTCCTGGTGTTTTGTTTCTTTTTTTTTTAGATCCAGCTATGACAACACAAGATTCCAGTCAGACAGAGGCGAATACTGTGACTAAGATGCAAACTGGACATGAAACGTCTGGTAATTGTTTTATTTCAGTATACTTAAAACTATAGTCCTTTTTCCTGTTGGTATTCATTTATCATAGAGAGTTTACATTTTCTTGTAATTCAGTCTCTTGAAATAAGATTGTGACTTTTGGAAGAAACAGAAGTAGATATAGCACCTGGGTCATTTAAAGCCACTGTAAGAGCTTGAATGTCATAAGTATCTCTGCAAAAAAGCTATGCAACTGCCAGTTTCATGACCTGTTGCCCTTAGCCATAAATGCCTTAAAAGCAGGCAATGGCCCTGGAGGTCAGGCAGTGCCCAAACTAGTACCACTGCAGGGAGGTTGTGTTTTAGCCTTTAGAAACAGTAATTTTTTAATATGAGAGTTCTTTATGCCTGTGTGTTAGTGAAAGGTATAAAAATGCCCTTGTAGCTGCTAGCTTCCTCTTTCTTAATTATGGCTGCGTCAAAACTTACACCTCAATTGTATTTTTAACAGGAAGCCAAGAATAAGTTCCAGGCGGGACAGTAAACTAATGATTATTATTTCTACTTCTCCTTCCTTCATAGAGATCAGAGAATCAGAATTTCAGCACTGTGCCAAAGCTCATGTTGATTAGTGCAAGTCAAGCATGAGCTAAGTTATATTTCTGTGTGAAGTCAACTGAGTTCTGCCAAGTTATTTTACCTACAAGTTGGGGGGGTTTGAAATAATGTTATTTATCTGGTGTTCATCTTCGGAGCTTTTTAGCACAGTGTTAGAACTAGGAATGCAATAGCTAATAGATTCAATAACTCTCTACATGCATAAACACACACAAACATATATGAAGCATAGAAAGTGTTTTATATAATATGACCTCATCTCAATATTTTCATTTGATGCATGAATTGAGGAAGAAAGTCAGTATGAAAATCCTGTTTGTTGCAAAACACTTTAAAGGCTGTCCAACCTTCTGTGGCTGGATCTACCATGTGAACTAGCACTGGTGCCTTCTGAATGTGTCATTGTGTCAGGGATTTTGGATAATAAAGCAGGTGATGAATGTACTGGATTGACATAAACTCAGGTGATCCATGACAATCTTGGCATGCTCTCCGAGTGTTTGTGCACACAGGCAGGCTAAGATCTGCCAGAACTTTCCAGCCTTGATATTATTTCCTGGGTAAACACTTGGTCTAGTTTACCTCTCCATGGGGCAGAGATCAAGGCTTGTTTTGTTCCTGTCTAGAGCCAGTAAGGACTATTGTCTGCTGTTAAAGACAGCTTTGATTTCTCTGCTGAAGAAGCCATTTTTTACTATCAGTTGAGATTGACAACAATCTACTGTCAACAACACCAAATGAAATAGCCTGAAGTTCTGATCTTCCTTACCAACCACCTTAATATTCAGATTTGTTTTTACTTAAACTGATTTAAGCTTGAGGGAAGTTACGAAAACACAGATGCAGTGACCCAGGCAGAAGGTTGATTGCCTGTGGCACAGAATTCCTTGTGATGTGAGCTTGACAGTATGTTTTCTGAAACTGGCCAACAAGTTGGAAAGGCAGGTGCACCTCTGCTTATGCCTTTAGATGCAAACCACTGTCAAGGACCTTCTTCAGCACAGTCAGATCCTCTAAACTGTAGCTCCCAGGCATGCACTTAAGAACTCTCTTTACCTGAGAGATCAGTATTTTATGCAAAGGAAGAGAAGGAGTAATTCTGATGAGATGTAGGCTTTCAGAAATGCTATTTCCACTGCAAAAGTGATCAATTCAGCCGCCCAATGCATCTCTTAGTGGGAAGGCTAAAGCTGTAGCCCAGTTCCTCTTAACTTCTCAATTCTGATTGGGAATCTATAGGATCCATGAACAGGAGACATAATCAAGCCCCTTTCTTTCTACAAAAAACAGAACTATTTTCTCTTTCAATGCTGTGTGACTAGGCAGAGTCAGTCTCTAATTGCTGTTTGTATATTTCTGCAATGCGTTATGAAATATTTGACCAGGAAATTACTTAACAAGTATGTAAAAGATGTGTGGTGTAAAACATTTAGTGTATCTTTTGGGGTGGTGGTGAAATCTATTTCTTTCTTTTCATTACCTTAATTAAAAGAAGATTATTTTAGCTACATCTGTTAGAGCTGCAGCTTATTAATTTGCTTCCTTTCTCTGTTCTTGAAATGCATGCGAACAAGTGATGGAAACAGACTGTGCTTGGAGTTTCTGTATCAAGCTTTGTAGAGCTTTATAAAAGGTCTCATACTCTGGAAGAGTGTGTGATCCATAGCCCCACCGAAAGGAATTTCGGTGACCATACACCTTGTAAATGTAGGTTTTCCTCACAGAAGGAAAAAAATATTTTTAGGTCAGTGTATGATGGTTTATATTGGTATCCTTTCTTTGTAGAAGGGCATTGCCTGCTGTATAACAAGTTTTGAGGAGCAGTGAGGATCTTTCACCGTTTTGTAGTGGACCACAAAATGTTCTTGCCTCTACACTCATTAAAGCAGCACTTAGATTAGGTCATCTGCCTCTGACTTCCTGGCTGTGTTGTTGGCAGCATTCTGTTGTTCCAGGGTTTTTTGTCGGGGGGATTTTTTGGTTGGTTTGGGGTTTTTTTAATTTCTCTAAAGCTTATCACTTTTTTCAAGAACTATTTAAGCATTGATGTAGTCCTGTATGTAAGCTAAAGGTGACTTTTTGGGTCAGGCTGTAAAGTAGCCATGACACTTTTGAAATGCTGACCTTCACAATTGCAACATCACGATGAAGCTAGAAACTGTTATCCCACAGTGTAATTGCTATAACAGCAACCCCACAACACTGCTGCTTTAAGGTTACAGCTGCTAATGGATCTATAAAAGGATCTCCACAGCAGTCAGCATTTCGCAAAGGTCTGTTTTCTCTTTTGAAGAGTGCTATAATTAATGATTGCCAAACCATATTGACACAACTGTGTGATTTCTTACATAGGATAAACTTAACTTTGTTTGCACCCAAACCTTGTTAGGTCCAGATGCTGCCACCGAAGACGTCAAGCTGTCAAGCAAGCAGGACACACACAGTGTCTCAGAACATGAGATAGTTCTATCTGGTGAGTATGCTACTTTTTGTCTTCCAGTTACTTCATATTGAATGTGAGTACGCACAAACTTTCATAGAAGCTGTAGAAGCTTCTAGATTGGCAGGTTCTTGATGAAGTGAAGATGTTCACAGTGAGCATGTGATGAACCCAGTAAAAGGTGAGTATATTTATGCTGTTATTAACTTCTCTGTTCTAATAATAATTATTTTACAGTGAAGAATTAGATTCCTGCTTTCATTAAAACTAATTCATAACTGTCTTCCTCCAAATCAACTGAAATGATAGTTTTTTTGCACTAGTGAATCCACTTGGAGAGACCATGTAAGCTAGGGTACTTGCTGAATAGCATTAGTGTTAGCTTAGTGTTAACATTGCAGGAGTTAAAGTGTGGAAAAAAGCAAAAATAAACCTGTTCCTAAAGTACTTATGAAGTTCCTACTTGCCAAATAATATTCTAGAATAAATTTTTTGGATAGCTGGAGAACCTGAGCTAACTGAAGTATCTCTGGAAGATTTTCAAAGTACGGCATGATACTTTTAAGGATGTAATTTTGCAGCATTTATGCTGCACTTTCTTCTAGCAGGAAACTTAAAGTACTGTGTGTTTCCTGTTCTGGTATCTACACTCTTAGTACAGGGATGCCCCAGACATCAGTTTTGCTATTGGTTAATCTTCAACATCATCAAGTTTTATGTTTCATTCATTTGGAGGATGGGTTTAATTTTAAAATAATTTCATAAGAGATAGATACTGTTTTCAGCTGGTGTAATTAGTCTGGCTGTAAAACTTCTGCTGCTGTGAAACAAACTCCAGTTGTAAAATTACTTTTATCATAAACAACCTCAACAAGCTGAGTTATGCTTGGCTTATTTATTCAGCCTAATTGCTCTAATAAATGAATGTCAGTAACTGACGGTGCTTTACAATGGCAGATGAAGGGTTGCATTTCTAAGTTAATCTCCAGTTCAACAGACCTGAAGTATTTTGGCTGGGACTTGCAATTCTGGATATGCTGTTCTTCAGGTTGTAAATGTCTCTGCCAGACCTGGTAAAGTTCACTTACTTGGTCTGGTGCTGTCACTTCAGTGAGACTTTGCTGCTGCATAGGTATGACTTGCATTACTAAGTCAGTGAGCTGTACCTTAAAAATTCATTTTCTCTTGAAAAGAATGTGAGCTGTTGTGATACACCTACGCTTTTTTGACCACCAAATACTACAGGGTACATCTAGAGTTGAAGTGAGGCATGGATGAATTTTCTTGGAATACTTAGATGACTAAGCACACTTCTATCTAGAAGGCATGAAAGAAAAGGGCAGTTATGAAATTAAATGTCAGTGCTAATGGGTACAATATCTAAAGTGTTTTCTCATAAAAGGCTGTTTCTATGGATCAGAGAAGATACTTGTTGTTACCTACTTTCTGATATGCTTATTTTATGCTTATGAAGCTGTGCTCATGAAAAGCAAAAAACTGGCAAGTTTTTCTACTTTGTTGGAATATTTTCCCACTATGATTCTACTGACTTGCCAGGAAGGTAAAGGCACCCTAAAAAGGGTTTGAAGAGGATTTGATGTCAGCTTGAGTAACTCTGTAGCATGAAAGGCCTGATCCAACAATGTTAACGTTGTGATCTGTAGCTTCCCTAGCAATAGGATATCTCTGATCTCACAGTATCATAAAAAAAATCTCTAACTGGCTAAAATCCAGATGGCTATAGATACTTAAGTCTTTAACTCTTCTTGATATTAATAATTTTCTCTCTATACATTAAGTACTTAATATTTTTTGTTTGGATTAAATAATGTAAAATCTTAGGTCTGTCTCTTAAGTCTGTTTTGCTCTCAGTGAAATGAGAATCTATGCTTCTATATTACAGCCCTCTAGACAGTTTACCTACAAAATGGGAGTCTCTTATTATTGTAAAGGGATATGTATTTTAACTCGGTTATGAATTCAGAAAATTAACAGGATACTCTAATTTTGCAGGGGCTTTTTTGCCCTGGAGGGTATAAAGAGCCCCTGTGTCCACCCTGTTATCCTGCATATGTAAGCACAGTCTCTGAAGTTTTCTCACCCAGTATGAGGAAATATGTTTTTTTATTAAGTGTTTTTAAATTTCTTATAGATGTGTCTGGTGCTCGAGTGGAAAAAAATGTCCCTTTACCTAATCCAACTAAAGTTGAACTTACATGCAAATTAGATGCGAATTCCAATTTGAAAAATCCTCAAGTGACTTGGAAAAAGGGAAGTGAAACAATCAGTCACACCAGTAAACCTCAGAACTGCTGGACCATCCAGTAAGTAGCATTCTTTTCACTGTGGTTTGCAGATTCTAATGAGTTAACATGTTACATACAGTGCCCAATAGTAGTAAGGTGTATATTGGAAAAGGGACAATCAACATACTGAAGCTGCTGGAAAGGTTTGCAGGTACCTCAAACCTGGAGGAGGAGCTCCTGTTTTTCCTTTAGTGCATGAAAAACAAAGGTTTTTTTTTTTTTCAAAAAGAACATAGAATAAGGAAACAGTTCCATGAAGTCCAATAATTCTGTTCAGTAAGTGAAATAATAATCAGTCTGTGATTAAAATACTTCAGCAATTTCTCCTTCTTCTCCCTCATTTTCCACATGCTCTTTTCCACCTCATTGCTGCTTTGTAAGAATCTGCAAAGGCATCAACAGTCATTTTCCTTCATAGTTAACAAAAGGTAGAAGTGAGATTTACGGTAAAGATATTTTGAAGGTTTTCTTAAGTCCTTCAGACCTCTACAGAAACTCAAAAATTGTTGTACAAGCCTTTCGACGATTGATACTATTTATTGTTGTTCTTCAGAATTAGGCCAATTACACATTTTAATTAATTGGTCTCCAGGTGATTTCTGTATAGCTGTAAGAGCAGTATTACTTATATAAAATTTCTGTTGTAGAAAATATGATCTCACTTTTCTGATACTCCATATACATATGTAAATCTTTTTCAAAGTGACATTAAAATGTATAACTTGCCAGTGGAGAAGATGCTGGACTTCCATTAGATGAAAGCTATTTCAAACTATTTTTTGTGTTGAAGAGATTATTTAAATGGTTTGTTCTTCCTAAAGCCCTACATAGGATGTGCTTCATAAGTTTGCATGGTGAACCCATGTCTAATTCAGTAATCTGTAGATAATGCTGTGTAGAGGTGGCCTTCTGTCAGCATGAAGGGTGGAAATGGTGTCTGATCCAAAGTGTGCTTGTGCTCTTCCATTTTCCTGAAAACCTTACACCATTTCTGCATTGCACTAAACCTGAATCCTAGTGTTGCAGTGATGTTATGTTCTCTACTCCATTACTAATCATTACTGTTTTCTTTAGAATGTTAATTAGCAGTCACTTGTAGTCATAAAAGAAAAAGAAAATATTAAAAGAACACCCAAATTTGTGGTTTTTTTTTTTTAAGATTGACCATCACAGACAGCAGTCAGCTGGGAACTTACACTTGTATTCTGAAAGCTCAAAAAGAAGTCAGTGGTGCATTTCATTTGCAAGGTAATCTAACTAATTTGTATTTCTTTTCTTTTTTTTCTCAGCTGATCACTGCAAAGCTGTATTAATATTCTTTCTGGATAGTATGGAAATTGCAATTTAATTTGATGAGTAATGGCTGATACAGTCAGGCTAAATGAGAATAACTATCAAAGTAATTTCTGTAGCATGGATTGGAGAATTTTGAACCAAAACCTAAAAGCCTTAAAAAAAAATCTTAATAACCAAAAGAGCATACAAGTCTGGTTTTTACCTTTCTTGACTGACTGATTTCCCATTCCCCCTCCATGTCTACAGTAGATGTGAATACACTTCACTTTCTGGGGCAGGAGAATAAAGGATGGTGTCTCAGATAAGTTCTTCAAAAAGCAGAGCCAGTAATTTGCAAGTTGAGTTTGAGATTTGGTGTTAAAAGTGAAATAATGACTGGTAAAATGGAGGCAGGATTTTAAAAGTTTCATTTGTATTTCTGAAACATTACATTATTGTTTTAGTTCTCTATTCTGTAATGAATAGATGAACGATTAGTGTGCTTCATTGGGAAGTATGAGTGCCCTTTCTCTTGTTTTGTGTTCTCCAGTAATGTTACCCTGGAAGAAGTAGGTGAAATTGTGTTGTATGGAAGATGTGTGGAAATGATAATACAAGCTCCTGAGCTGATGAATAACTCTAATGGGAGTTTCTCCTTTCTCTATTCCTACCATCCAAATTTTGCAAAGAGCAAGGCAAGCATTTAGTCTTTGAAGGCTGATATAGGAGACCTTTTTCCCTGAACACAGGCTCTGAGAAACCATAACTGTTCAAATCATTACTCTAACCTCAGCGAAGTTAAGCAGTGGGGCTCTGTAATTCTTCAGCTGCAAGCTGCCTTTTTTCATTGGGATATCCAGTAATAGGACTTGAGGAAACTTGCTTGGGTTCAAATATCGAAAACTGATACCTGCTTTCAGACCTTCAGCCAGGAGAGACTAGCTTGCAGTGCTGAATAAAGACAAAGTTGTAGTTTATTTATGCCCTTTAATCTCTAAAAAATAATTATGTATTTTTCTTGTCAGCATGTGGGTAAGGTTTAGTTGAATAGCTAACCAAGTCAGTGTAGATGGAAAAAAGTCCAAGGAGACCTTATTTTTCTGCAACTACACGTTGACTATTACAGTGAGGGCAGGAATGACTCAATAGGAAAGTCATCTTTTCCAGAACAGTGCCTAGGACTGGTTGATTTATTATAAGAAGATCAGAGAATTGCTGCACGATGGTTGAATACTGCCACTTCTGATGCCATAAAAAGTACTGGCTTGATGCTTTTTAAGATTAATGCAATAGTGAAGGAAATGGGAAAGACAAGTCCTTGAATCTTCCAGTCAATAATGCAGGACAAAAATTTTCAAACTGAAAGATGAGTAATGTGTTGGTATAGACTCAGTGGCTTAAGTCGTCACTGCTGTAACTAGCTGCAGTAGCTTTTCCACAAGGCAGTTTGGGATTATTGGGTGTGTTACCTCTACTTTCCTTCACCCCTGATTTCTGTGATTCATGGCCTGGCAGAACCCCACAGATTTTGAGGGGTTATGTTTTCACTCAGGTTTGCAGAAAACAATGAGATTTCGACAGGAAGTTCATATTAATAAACACAGAGGACATTCATGGGTATTACAAAATGTTGTGAAGTGCTGCTAACTTCTAAAAGGGAAGAATAGATTAATTTCTTTGCCCTTTATTCAGGGATCCTTAAGTAGCAGTTGAGGTATGTTGCACCATGAAATAGTCCTGGTTTTTAAAATAGTGTGGAAATCTGAACTGGTATACGTGCTGATGCTGACACATGTCTTGCTTCTTCAAAAGTTGGCTTTGTCTGTGCAGCAGAAGTATTTTGTCATCACATGTGGTGTGATCCGCTTGCAAAAATACCTGTGACAAGCCTTGGATGTATTCAGGGATTGAGTGTTACAAAGCCAGATCCCAGAATTTGTAATGGGTATTCATGTCCTTATTCATGGCCAACATGGTCCCATGTATTGCTGACATGTCTGTAGCTGAGCTTTGCCACTCATCAATGTGGCTTAATCTCTTTGCCACATAAGCCTGTTGTGCTGGTGAGTACATGGTGTTTTTTATCCCAACCTGCTTGTGTGTCCTCTTCTCTCAGTTGCAAGGGAGGTTACAGCAGTGATTAGCAAGGTCATCCCTTTTAACGGCAGCAGAGAATATACACTGCCAGTACTCTTTAAAAGGATAGTGTTTAATGATTAAAGCATACACATTGGAGTGAGAGAACTTCCTAGTAAAGACTCTTGATGTATGGTGCAGCAAGTTCTGAGACAAAAAAACAGTGTTCTTACTAACAAATTGGTTTCCTATATACTTCTGTATAGGAAGCTTAAATTTGAATACATGAGAAGCAGACTTTTTTGGGAAAAAAATAATTTGTGCTCACCAGTCAAGAAGGGGAGAGGACAAGAACAATCTTGGTTTGTATCAAATTGTTCATCCTAACTGCTGAAAGCAAATACTTGGCCTGTTTAGTCTAGTGTGAAACTAAACTACTGTTTAGTCAGTAAAATCTAAAGTATGTAGTGGATCAGTACTTAAAAAGTAGAGCGATCAAACTTGAAGTAAATTCAAAATGAGGGGATCTGGGGAAAACATATTGGTAAACATCCTAATAAAGAGGGAAAGGAAGGAGTAATACACCAGCATAATGCATTTGCTGTGCTCTAACAGTATCAGTGGGATAGTCTCTGTACATTCAGTAGCCTCTGGGCATGCTTTTGGAAGCTTGTGGGGCACAAGCAGTTTCAATGGCTAGGATAAGTAGCTCTAAAGTAGGATAAGTAGCTCTAAAGTTGAACCGACGTCTGGCTTCTTGTTTGACTGTATTCTGTCCTCAGCAAGATTGGACCAAAAGTCCTCTTTATTGGCATGCACCCAAAAGTCATTGCTGCAGCTCAGGAAATGCTTGTAACTACAAATCTCTTATCAATCTGCAGTTCTTTTATCAGTTACAGAAATGTTCTCTGTATATATGTTCTCTGCATATACCATTATGTAGTTGCATTGTGACTGAAATAGACTTCTAGCAGTTTCTGCAGATTGAATAAAATTGCAGGAAAATTATGTTTGTTTCTAGGGTACTAGAAATGAGGCATGTACCTTTCAGCTGCCAGGGAAGGGAAAGAGGAAATGGGCAAGGGTAGAAATCAGTGTCTGACTTCTTTCACTTGGCATTTGGCAAGTTTCAAGATCACACAGGAACTAAAGACAGGATTCCTCTAGTTTTCTGCACAGATTGTATATTTGAAATAGGAGCCTGAAATGACTCCTCATTTACGTCATGCCATGAATGATAGAATCATGAGGGTTTTAAGGGAAAAAGTGAATGGAGCATAAATGGATAGTATAAATGAATACCTAAATATGTTCTTTGTAACACTAATGAAAAGCTGTATCTCTCACTTGATGATTTTCTTTTTCTCCTTGTTCTCAGTACCAAAGATTGAAGGAAAAGAAAGACGCATAATCACTTATGAAGGAGATAGAGCTGTAATGGTTTGTAAAACTCAGTATGATCCCAAGGCTTGGACCTGGTATATTGCCAATGGAACTGAGCTGGTAAGGTCTCTCAAGCAAAACAATGTGACAAAAAATAAGAACAGAAACTCTGTGCTTTACTACAAGCTCTACTAATTGCATTTCTGTGAACTTTATGGGAAATCTCTTTATGGAAATGGAAAAAAATACCTAGAATATTTATAAGTAGTCAGTTTTACAGGGATGTAATTTTTTCTTCTGGTGTGTATGTTTCCTTTTCAAAAAGGTCCTGCCATACTCCCATATAAGGTGAGTATAGAGAGACTTGTTTTTACTGCATTTATACTGGTTATACTACTCAAATCTTGCTACTGAATACAAAAATAATCTTACAGCGGGACATGCTTTCACCTATAAGGTGATGTATGACCCTTTACTTCCTCCAGTAATATAAGGCTATTTCTTAGCCTTATGACCTCATTAAAAAGCATAGCTTCCTAAAACACTTCATTTTAGCCCTCTTCTGAGGGCAGCACTGTTAACTGAGAGGAGGTAAAAAGATCTGTGTCCTTTATATGGCTAGAGATCAGCACTGACTTCTAATTTTGAGAGTATCAGTTTATTTTCTAGTGAAGGAGAGCTTCCCCTTCCACTTCCTTGAATGTGCATGTTTTGTGCTTATGGTGAAACACGTGCATTAGATCTGACAGCCAAGGACCCCTTTGTCATTGGAGAGTCAGTTGAGCCAAAGGTGCCTCTTATCTGGTCTTAAATAAACTAAAACAGGTCAGACAATTTGCCCGCTGAAATTTTGTATTTTACTCCAGTGAATCTAGAAGAAACTAAAGTGTCCAGCCAAAAGAAATCCTTCCCTTTAAGGTGTGGCAATCGTGCCTTACGAATGCCTTTTGTTCCTAACTCATTGTACATATCTATACAGAACTAAATGTTGATTATACTGTTTGATTAAATACTTTCTCATTACATTATTAAGACTTAAAATGTATTTTTTTCAGGTTGCCATTGATAAGATTTTGGGTGCAGACAAGTTCCAAATTAAGAGACAATCTGGCAATGTAAACCGTCTGGAGGTGCTCAAGCTCACCAAGGAAGATGGTGGTATATATTGGTGTGAAGCTGCTTTTGAATTAGGGGGCAGTAAAGCAAAGTTTGAAGTTAGAGTTCTGTCCATCTCGGAACCTCTCAAGCCCTTTGTAGCAATTGTGGCTGAAGTTGTTATTCTTGTAACTACTATTTTCCTCTATGAGGTGTATTCGAAAAGGAGAGGAAAAGGTAAGTTTTGGTTGGTTGGTTTGGGTTTTTTAAATTAATTTCTAGCTATCTGTTGAAATTACAAGCAAAGGTAGAACAGTATGACCCCATAGTGTAATCATATATGAAGATGGGTCATTTTCACATCTTTTCTGATAAAGTTCTTTCATCTAAAACACTGCAATGAAAAGAACAATACTTATCCATAACAGTTTTGATATAGTCCTGGGGTTTTTTTAACCTTACAATACAAGGGATTTTTGAGGCTATAATTTTTGGGGGGATGGTTAGGAATGAAAGTAATTCTTGGTAGCCTTGATGGGAGCAATTTCTATAAAGACATTTAGTAAGAAGGAGAAATGTGTGTGTCTTTATACATCTCTGTATTTTAATATATAGATAACATGCATTTATGTTGTTAACTTATATATATATGATGATTTTTATTAAAATCAGACTAATAAAACTTTATCAAAATAACCTTTTTCACCAATTTGGAGGTCATTTCCTTGAATAGAGAAACAAGATAATTTGAAATACATATTTAAGAAAACTAACAAAATTTTTAAATTAACATTTTGTTCTGATTAAACAATTACTAAATGTACTAAACAAGAAATTTTCTATTGTTTATTAAATGGGTACTTCTATATAGTACTTCTTTTTTTCTGCAGGAGGTGAAAAAGAGCTTGACCAAACTGAGCAACTGTAAGCAAAAAAGTTCCTATACTGTAGTTCAATATTTGTTCTTACATGTATTTGTTGTACAAAATTATGCCTTGTTGTAGATCCCATTGGTAAGGGGGATGATGGTCAATGTGAAAGAATGGTTTAGTGTTTTCCTGAAGACTTCCTAATTCCAGAGTGAGCAAACACTATTTTCTACCTGGAACTTGATTTTGAAATTAGGATTTTTTGTTGGTTTTTGTTAGTTTGTTTTATGCTGTTTTGGGGTTATTTTGGGTTTTTTGTGAGAGAACCATGTGTCCTCATTATAAGCTCATTCTAGAAGACTATAACTGCATGGAAATAACTTCCAAGTGAAAGTGTAATAGAAGTGGATTTGTTTTTTTTTTTTTTTCCAAAGTGTAGTTGTCTATGTTAACATACATTTCTCTCCTTTGCATGAGGTCAAAACCCTAACTCTTGTAGCTAAGCCTGTAGTTGCTGGGGTTTTGGGAGCTGGCATTATTGGCTGTTTGGGAGCTGACTCCAGCCTCTCAGGAGATTCCACATAGTGCTGGTAGCTTGGGCGTCCTGGGCTGTGCTGCAGTAACCAAAGGAGCCAGGTGTAGGCACTTCTGTTACTGTTGTGCTGTTCAGGGTCTATGCTCCCATGCTGGCTCCCCTGTCCTTAGGATCATCTATTTCTTTAGGCTTGCTAAAGTATGCTATACTTGTCTCTCTGCCTATCCTCTGAAGCCTGGTTCCCTTATCTAGCCTGTTTACTTCTTAAAACAAGAGGAAAGTCACCTAACAGGTCCTCATTTTAGATGTGTCCAGTCTATTCTAGTTTTTTGTCCCCTCAATTCCTTCTCTCCTGCTGTATTTGTCTCCCTTTTTCTTCTGAGTAGCTCTCTTTCCTTCCTTGAATTTTTTTCCTGCATTGACCTTCTTTGTTTTCCTGTGTTGTATTCACTTTCTCATTTATTTTTTCAGTGCTGAAAATATATTTTGGTGCTTTACCACTTACCTGAACAGACTTAAAGCTCTAATTCAATTACAGAACAAAGTGGGAGTATGTCTTGGGAATATAGTATGCTATTATACTGCTGAATGTTTGGGGAAATGTTTTGGGTTGAAAATTGAAAAATTGTCTGTATTGTGCAGCCCACTTCTCATTCTGGTATTTCCATGCTGGGAATACCAGAATGGTAAAACAGAATAGTGCACTAAAATAATGATTTTGTCCTTGTGGGATGTGGTTCTGTACAGCTGCTTAATCTTTATTGTGTAATTCTTAGATAAACACATATGAGGAAAATTTATTTAAGTACATACTTCCCCAATTCAAGAACTGAAAGTTATTTCAACTATTGGCTGTTTATAAGATGGATTTGTGTACCAGAGAGTGGCTCCAAAGGAACATGTCTGGTCTGTTATGTCAGGGAATGACTAATACAGCTGTATTTGGTTGATGAGGCTATAATTAAATGTCACATCCAGCAGTGTATTTAGGTGGGAGCCTAGTGAATCACAAATAAGACTTGAATTAGAAGTTCTCTTGCTGAAACAAGTTTGTGATGCACAGCATAATATCTAGTTGCAGTTATTCCAGAAGGAGACTGGAAATGATTGTGCAGTCTTACTGTTCAGTTTTGGAATTTACCCTTTTTTTCTTGTAGTAAATCAAAAGACAACGTTACTGTACAACGCAAGTTGTTCAAGGCAGAAAACTAAATCTCGAAAAGTAAGAGGATTCTTGAAAGGCAGGTAAGAGATGAAAGAGAGACCAGAGTTTACTTTTCTCTTGAGCAGCCTTATACTAGGACAAAGAAGCCACTTTGACATCCCAGTCTTTTTTTTTTTTATGTGGGAGCAACATAATAATTAAATCATTGTTGAGGTAAAGTAGGATACAGTAGAACAAGTAATCAAGTCCAAATTGTTTTAACTCAATTGTGTTGTCATTGTGATTTACTAGTTCATTTAACTTATGCTGTCTTTCAAATGGGACTTTCTCAGGTTAACCTGCTTGACTTCTGTTAATGCCAGAGTAGGGTCTGAGATACTTAAAAGATGCTACTGTGTTCAAAATCCCACTCTTTCTAGCTATATTTTGGGTGTCCAGTGAGTTTATGGAGGAAGGATCCTCTCTAATATCAAGTGGGGAATATGACAGTACTGGAGAGATGTAGAGTAGTCTGGGAAAGAAGACTGAGCTTAATAGTGTTTGAAAGGACTAGTTGAAGAATGAGGAACTGGTGTAGTCCTGTGAAAGCTATATAATAAACTTCCTGATTCTCTACCCTCTTTGCAGTCTGATTATAGGCTGTTTCTACTTATGCCATCTGGCAATGCTTGTCAGAGGATGGTCTGCCACTTGAAGACCAATCCTACACATGCTTGTTTCTCTTTAGCATCTGGCACCTCAACCTCTGATCTGTAGATGAGAGGTGTGAGTGACTTTGCATTCATGTCACTGCTGGTTCATCCTCACCACAAGCTGAGTAAAGATTGTTGCCATATCCTTTGTTTTAAAGAACAGAAGGAAACATGTCAGGTGGAGTTCACATAAAAGAGAGTAACAACTCAAAAACTATCCAGAATAAATACTTACCACAATTACATGGTCTTTGTTCCTCTTAGGTTTAACTCCAACTGGCAACTCAGCTCCATGCAGCCACTTGCTTTTTGCTCTCTCTGGTGAGATGGACCAGATGAGTAAAAATGGAGGAGATCAGGGCCTGAGATACAGGCAGCGTAACAGAAGAAAGCAAAAGCTGAACACAGAAGCAAAAGAAAGGATTCATTTGCTATTTCTTATGGCAGGTGTTCAGCTGTCTCCAGGAAAGAAAGTCTTCATCATGCTCAAATGTGTAATAGGTGCTTGGGTTAATCAGGAAAACAAATGCTGTGACTCTGAATGTGTCCCCTCCCCATTTCTCTTTCTCCCAGCTTTACATGCTGAGTATGATGCCCCGTGGGATGGAGAATCCCTGTGATCAGTTGGGGGCAGGTGCTCTTGCAGTGTCACCTCACAACTCTTCGTATTCTCCCAGCCTCCTTGCTGGTGAGGGAGAGGACCCTTGGGACTGTGTAAGCACTGATGAGCAATACTTAAAATATTCCTGTGCTATCAGTTCTGTTTCCAGCACAAATCCAAATCTAGCCCTT
Organism: Alaudala cheleensis; assembly: GCA_013398995.1. Lineage (NCBI taxonomy): Eukaryota > Metazoa > Chordata > Aves > Passeriformes > Alaudidae > Alaudala > Alaudala cheleensis. The sequence goes on along the minus strand of VWYE01019486.1, from coordinate 92,564 downwards.
TATCATGTGCTGTGAAAAAAATTAACTTTGTTCCAGTCAAAACCAGCACAAAAGGATTTATCTCGCATTCGATCTGAGGTTCCATTCTTAAAAAGTTCTTTTGACAATAGCACATAGCACTCTATCAATAAACAAGGGTTCCTCTCTGAGAGTCACCTGCTTTGTCTTCATGTACAGTGTCAATAATTTTAATGTCTTAACATGAGAAATGCCAGTTGCTTTCTACAGCTCCCTGAATATAGGTTGTATCAGGGTGGGGATCAGTCTCTACTTGCAAGTAACAGGTGATGTAACAGAAGGAAACAGTCTCAAATTCTATCGAGGTTTGGATTGGATAGTAGGAACACTTTCTTCAGTGAGGGGGTGATCAGGCATTGGAACAGGTTGCTCAGGAAAGTGATGGAATTATCAAGTCAGGGCACACTCAGAAAGTGTGTGCATATGGCACTTAGCACTGCATTTAGCAGTAAACCATAACCCTGAGTTAACAGTTGGACTTGATGGTCTTAGAAGTCTTTTCTAATCTAAATGATTCTATGACTTGATTTGCTAATTGAACCATTCAAAAAATTGATGTGTTGATTAGAATGAAGTTTATTTTCAAACAAATTTGGGAAAATACTAAGCAGCAAAATAACAATACATATTATAATAAAATGTTTATTTTTTATTGCAGGAGATGTAAGCCAACAGAAGTGGAAATCATCATAAAGCTACAAAAGATGTATGCAACTATGCATTGTAAACATTCACTCTGTTTTGAAGTAAAGTCCTCTGCATTTGAGTAATAAGATGCTTTTAAAATAGCTCTGAAACTACTCATTTTGTACAGATGATATATTTTCTTTAGACCTTTTTCTGTAACATTTTACTACTAATAGGTGTTTTTTTACCTAATTAAGCTTACTGTTGGTTTATGATTGGTCTGTTTATTTTCCAGACTGGAGACTGGTGTTTTATTTACTGAAGAAATGGTTAATATAGAGTGGGCATATTATCTGAATGTTAGAAAATGGGACATTTTCTTCCACCAAAGCAAATGCTTTTTACTAGCTGATCAAATAAACGTGATGCAGCCATGTTTACCAAAGAGATGGTGAAAGGGGAATCTTCATCAGGACTTAAATGAAACATTAAGGGAGTTGCAATTTATTCTGAATAGTCAAATATTTTCATTCTAACTTTTCTTAGCTTCATTCTCAGTTCTACTGTATTGTAGTTCTTAGTAGGCTAAGCATTTAGATATTGTACAGCTCAGATATTTCAGAGTAGATGAAAGAAGTATTGGGGATACAGTACCTTCTCAGACTATAACTGCAATAATTCCTTATGCTTGAAAAAATTACTGCACTCTCTGGGCCTGCAAAACCAGTTTGGTTATTGTCATTTATATGGAATCTGAACTTTCAGGAATACACCTGTTTGTGCTTCTGATCATACATACTGTCTAGTTGGTACTTCTGCTTCGTTCAGCTGTTTCTTAAACTCCTTGCAAAGCACAGAGTGGGTCTTGAGCAGCTAAAATTTTCAGGATTATAGGATAAAGCAGCATGAATACCTCTAGTTCTCTTACACAAACATTTTAATACACCTGTTAATGACTTACAGTATTGCTTTAGAGGTGTGAGTTGCCGTAATACTATTTAGTTACATTATGTGTTCTGCAATTGAAAAACTCTCAGCTAATAAAGTTGGTTATATCAGTTTGTTTTGTTTGAAATAATGAAAACTTCAATTTTGAAAGGAATATGTAAAGTCTTCAGAAAAATGTCTTTTCTCCATAAAAATGTAAGGAAAAAGGCAGCATTTACAGACTCCATAAGAAAATGAAAGAAGAAGAAAAAAGTACACAGATCTTCTTTGCACTGGTCATTTTTCTTTGAACACAAAGGAATGTGTAAAAACCCAAATAGATAAACAGGTTTAATTCCTTTATGTTTTCTTGTGGGTTTGAAAAATATCAGAAATCCTTGCATTGGCTGTTTCGTTGAAAATGGGAGACAAAAATCCAGTTAGATGTATGCTTTTTTCTTTTCAATATTTCCCAGCTTGAAGAATTAGAAGTTACAGTCCAAATAAGATGCAGTTGGGTGATTGACTGTGAGGAGTGAACACTGATAAAGATTCCCTTTGCTTTACTATGTTGTATTTTGCCTTAGAGTTTCTATGCACTATTAAAACCAGAATGCATCTACAGTTTTTTATTTGAATTTCTCATTGGTACAATTGATATTATAGCAATATAAATGTCGGCAGTTTTAAAGTGTTTACTTCTGTATATTGTTTGGCACATTTTCGAGTTTGTAGTAATTTGTTTCTTGTAGGTAGTTAAATAGTAAAAAAGGTAGTCTTACTTGGAGATCTAACAATTATATTCTGAATAAATATTTTTATTCAGAATTAGTATATTCATCTATTTTGCATATATTAAATATTATTATAGATCAGTATTTTAATATTAAAATATTGATATATTTTTGCAATGGAAATTAGGCGATATACTGTCCAGAAAAAAGTCCACCACTTAATCAGAAATGATAACAATCTTCCTGCCTTCACTCAGCATTCCTCCCTAATCTTGCAGTTGGGCTATAAACTCTTGGCTAACATAGGCAAGTCATACATTTTTTGACATTAGCAAGGAAAACCTCGATTAAGCATGGGTTTTAGAAGCAACACATCTTAGATCGATCAGAACTATATTAGCTTGGTCAGACTGGCTGCTTTGCCTTGACCTACCCTCTAGCATGTTCTGCTTGCTTTGTCTGAGGGGCTTGGTGTTTATTTTTAGATTAGTGAGTAGTTTTTCATCATTATAAGTGGTTTCATTCTATGCATGTTCTCCTAGGTTTAAACCCTTTGGGGCTGCCCTATGGTAGGGAATAACAAATAATATTGAATGGTAAATACTAAGTAATTGGTGTAATTAATGGTCAACTTTAAAGACATAAACTGTACTTTTCTTGGTCCAAGTACCACAAGGAACTCTGGAAATCCTGAAATTTATCTTTTGAGAAGTATTTGTTATGTAAGTTCAAAATCTTCCCATTGCAGTTGCTTTATGATCTTTGCATTGACTAGAACAAAAACTTAACAACTTCAAAAAAACTCCAAAACTCTAGGCAGATTTTCATTCAAGCCAGGAGATATCAAATAAGGTTCAAAACAATTGTGAAGTTTCCTTCAAACAGCAGTTGGAACTAAATATAAGGATCCACAGAATTAGTTTTCATAACAAAACATTAATCTGTAATAACTGACTTATATGGGTAGGCTGCATCTTAACAACAACAAGTGTTTGGAAAATCTTGTCTTCCAAGATGAGAACCTTTTCTTGCAAGAGGGGATATTTTGCTGGATTTTAGACCAGCCAAAAGTCTTACCAGTTTATTAGGAGGAGAAGGTTGAAATTTGCAAAGTAATCCTGAAGGGCTGTTTCCTAATGCTTCAAGCTGCTTCACTGCAAATTTTTCCTGCCCTTAGGTCCAAAGTAGACACAAGTGGCTGTGAGACCAAATTCCTAGTGAAGATGGACAAATATTAGAAGAGCTTCCAAACTGGGGGTTCAAGTAGAATTGCTTTAGTATTCCTTTAGTACAGAGACGTAAGCATTACCCTGTGGTTTGTCAACAAAATTGATTAGCTGGAGGTCCTTCAACACACGTAATCCTGAGGAAGAGTGGGAAGACACATCAGTCTGATGTTGTTACTCAAATCAGCATCCATGTGCCTCTAACTCTTTTTTCAGCCAGAGAAAGCGAGGTTTGTATTCTGCCTTTAAATTGTGCCTTAGAACCTTTGAACAGTGACTGCTGAACAGTGAAAATTGAGAGGAAACTGATTGGTACTTCTAAGAGCAGGGGAGGTTTTTGGGATAAGTGGTACCCTAACTGTTGAGCTACCCAGCATGTGTCTGACCACAGTTAGCCATATGATGATTCAGTTCTAGCTGGAAGCTCCCCCAAAATAGGAGGGAATTAGGAAGATAGTTGAGACTGTTGTAGGGACATGGGAAGGAACTGCATATTGGTGTTCTGTAGGGATCCTGAGGGACAGACAGCAGAAGCTGAGATGACTTGCAATATGACACGTACAGAGAAGACTGAATGCCCATCTGTAGGACAAAACATGTTTTCAGTTGTACCACTCAGGTTGTGTAGGAAGTTCTGTACTGCAGCTGCAAACAACCTGCCACTGCTGGACACTTGGATGGAGCAAGCACAGACCTAAATGAGATATCTCATAAGAGAACTAGAAGTTATTTGCTTAGAAAATGCTTTTCTGCTAGTTTAACAGTTTTGTGGTCTTGTTACTTCATTATGCTAGAATATGCACACATAATTCTTTGTGAAAAAATAAAACAAGTTGCAAACTTTACAGCTTCTAACTGAAGGTCTTGATTTGTCAAAATTTACTGTTGGCAATTGAGTTCATTTTTGCAGTTGTATAATGTTTGTTCTGTCGTACTCAGAATTATTTCCTTACAGAAACTTCATCTGCTTTGTTTTTGCATTCAGCTTTATATTTAACCAAAGAGATTTGGGGGGCTTTTTTTTAACCTACAATATTTCTATCAACTGACTTGGTGAATTATTTTCAGATTGACATTAAAAGTTAACAGTGCCTTGAAGGAAGAAATTTGTTTATCGTAGTTAATTTTGTTTTTCTCTTTTGCGATATGTTTGTTAAAAGTTTTCCTCTGAAACTTGACATCAAAATCTCTTTTTATAGTGAAAGACTACTAAGCCTAATGCTTTTTTCACGCTTGCCTTATTTTACATTCTGATTTTATATTCTGTGCTCACTCAGCTGTTCCATTGTATTGCTTAAGCAAATGGAAATACCTTCTTTTTGTTTTATATCAGATAATGAGGGTGGTAGTTATGAGTAGTGTGAATTGATAGAAATAATTTCAATAAATTTAACCATCAAGTGATTGTGATCTTATGCCTGGTGTCTTAGAGATGCAAACTCAAACTCCCTCTTTTTAATTTTTTTTTTCTTCATACCCTCAGATCTTTAGACCCAGATGCTCATTTGCTTGATTACCCAATTGTCTTTACTTAGATCTGTAAGCTCCTAGATGGAAATTCCCAAAGATAAGTAAAAATCTGAGTAATTCCTTTTTAAATGCACATGCTGCATCTGGCCTAGATGCATCCTTTGTAAATTGGACATAAAAGTTAGAAAGTTGCATCTACTGTTCCACTGTTAATGGGAGGTGGTGCTAAACAGTATCTTCCAAGCAGAAAACAGCAGCCTGGATTAAGGAGTGTAAATATCACTCTGTATCAGTTGTAATTTTTTTTATAAAGCACAAGATATCAAAACACATTTACACAGTGTTTTATCTTCATGGGAGGACAATCTCTGCACTTGCTTTGGTAATTGAAGTAAACATTGGTTTTCAAGTTACCAGTTGAAGGAAGAACTAAGGGCATTTCAACAGTTTGCCTTCTATGATTGTAAAGGCATAATAGGACATTTTGTTAGTACATACACTGTCTGTGCTCTGTTAAGTAACATATCCTTGCTTGTTGCTGTCTTTGCCAGAAGATCTCAAATGAGATAAGCAAAATAAAGTGCACAGCAGCAAGTGTATATTTGGTCCCTCTTTTGGCAGCTGTTTCAAATGTTTATGAGGTTGTTCCCCCTAGCAGAGGACAGTAACCAGGCAGGCAGGCCTTTGGAAGAGGATTGAGTATCCTTACCTGTATTTCTCGCACTTGGAGTTTGCTTTACAGATGGACAAGTCTGTACAAAACTAGGAAAGATTAAAGCTATCCACTACCAATAAATGGTCACATCCTAAGCAGATGTAGGATGTGCAGCCAAGACCACTTGGTGGACAAGAACAGAAAAATTTGAATCATGTGCAGGGATCAACACCAAGAGCCATGATGTTCAACATAGTAATAAAAGCAAGAAGGGTAATTAGTGAGCTAAAGACCACTGATAGTTAACTGAATCTGAAAATGAGTTCTCAGAGTTGTAGAAGAAAAACATTTTAAGCAAGATCAGGTGGCAGTTAATAAGCTGATTAAAAAAACAAAACCAACACCTAGTTTATGTACAGATTGTTTGGCTCTAGTTTTCCCATGAGATGTCATTAAACTGAGAACTAACTGGTGCAGCATATTCTGAATATCAAAGCTTAGACAAGCTTAAAAAGTAATTATGTAAATTCACCGATGAAAATTCTGTCAATATTACTGATTAGAGCCTTTGTCTCATGGACAGTCTTGATACAAGGATCAAATATAAGGGTCAAATCATGGCAGATATCCCTGAAGCATATCACTGTGTGCCTGCCATACCCTCATACCCTTTCTGGTGATATGCTAAGGACAGCAGTATGCTGAATTTTTGCTTGTTCCTTACTTCAGGGCTAATGCTGCAATAATTACAGAAAACTGCATAAGACAGATTTCTTTTTATCGTTTGTTACCAGTTAGGACTAAAAGACTCTTTAGATCAAGAAAATCTAAGGTACAGTTTCTCCATTTAGTGTTTTTTCCCAGTGAAACATACCATCTAGAAACCATTTATATACCTTAATAAGACACCAATATTTTTACTAGTGTAAGTATGATTCTTCACCCATATCACTTTGTACTTTGGGGTTTTTCTTTTGAGGAGAAGTAACAAATATTGCAGAAGAGGAAATTGAAATCCTCAATTACCTTTTTTTGTGTTGGAAGAGCTGTATCAGGGGTACATGACCTGGAAGTCTATGCTTTTCCTGCTGGGTAGCTGGCTGTGGAAGTGCTTTGACCCTGGCCAACAGCCAAAAACCCACACAGCTCCTCTCTCCCTCTGCTTCCCTGTGAGCCATGGAGGAAATGGAAGGCAGGCAAAACCTGGCATCAAGACAGTTGCACTTTAATGGGGGAAGCAAAGGCTGTGCATGCAAGCAAAGCAAAAACAGGAATTAATTCGCTACTTGCCATTGGTGGGCAGATGTCCAAATTTTTCCTGGGAACCAGGGCCCAGCATGTGTAACAGCTGCTTAAGAGGGCAAATATCATGCCCTCTGTCATATCTCATGCTTTCTCTGAGCCTTTATTGGAGAGAAGGATGCCCTATGGGGTGGAAAATTCCTTTGGTCAGTTAGTTGTCCTGACTAGTTGGCCTTCTAATGCCCTTCCCACCCTGGATTTACTCTCAGTGGAGTCAGAGCACAAAAGAGAAACCCTTGACAATGTGCAAGTTTTGTTCAGCTGTGCCCAAAATACTGCTGTGTTATCAACAGTGCCTTGCCACTGGGCCACACTTTTGAAGCAAGCACTGTATGCACTGCAGGGAAGGACATTGACTCATCCCATCCCGAACCGGTATACCAGCATTTTACAAGACTGAGTCTCCTTTCCAACACTGGCCCAGAAACAAACCACAAAAATCTCTTTCTTTCCTAGAAAACCATCATAAACTTACCAAGCTTCTTCCCCACTGAGATAATTGATTGTAAATTTCTAGAAGGAGTCAAAAAGGCAGAGGCGTAAGTAGTGAGAACAACTATTTCATCAATACAATTCCTCCCCTTCCACTGAAAACATTGAATATATAATTTTTTAAAGCATATATCCTTCAATAGTTGGCAATAGGTAAGGCAAATATACTTCATTTGGGATTTTAGAGTTTTTCAAATATTCTTTATTTACCACTGGTAATTTTCAAGATCTGGGATGTTTCTGGACATAAAAACTTCTCATGCAAGATGAAGCAGCAGTATAGTCAGATTCAAGGCTGTTATTTGCTTTGTCATCTCTCTTCCACAAATCTTAGGAGAAGATGAAATCTAATCTTCTACTTTAAGGTCCAGGTGGGAAGATTGATCCTTGGTCCTTCATATAGTGTAAAATATCATAATTACCTCCCAATAAAAAAAGGAGCTAAATTTGTGGGAAAAAAAGAAAAGCAAAACCAAAAAAGTTAAATTATTATCTATGTATGTGGGAGGAAATCAAGCAAAATCAAAATAAACTTATCATAATTTTGTACTATACAAATGGGAATTCAAGATTATAATTTCCTTTAATAAAATAATTCATAAAAGCAAATTACCTCACATTGCACAGTGCTTTGAAGGTGTACCTTGTAACCTTATATATATTTATACCCTATCTGATTAGAGCTAGATCAGAGTAAAGGCATGTAAAGGCACTGGTGCAATGTGTTTGGTCATTGCTGACTAGAGCCTGGACATCGAAAGACTGATTCAGGATTCAATCTGGTGGAGTAAATCTGTTGACTCATTAGTCAATACAGTGATTTCTGACCAGCGTAGCCTATATTTAAATTAATTTATCCAGAAAAAAAACCCAACTTGATGTTGTTCTTATGGAGAAATGGAAGAACTGTTTCTGCAGTAGTAAAAAGGTCACCAAAATTCCTTTCCCCTGTTCACCCGGAGCCTGAGTAACAGGTGACTCTCAACCTCTGAAAAGGAGATTCTTGTAGCAAAACGCTGAAAGATACAGTGTAAAGTAAACTGTGCCCCGAAATGCAGGGACCAAGAGAGGCAGCTGGGTAGTTGTTCCTGACTGGGAAACCAGTCAGGAAACATTATATGACACTTGATGGGAATTTGTCAGGAAATTATTTAAACTACTGGGCAAAAAAGTATCCATGAAAGAAATTCTACATCCTGTTTATCAAAATTTGATAACTGAAGTAAAAGTAGTGCTTCCTTTGTAAGTGCTGTAGCTCTAATAACAATGAAGAAATAGCTGATAGCACACAGTGTCATTCAATTTCTTACCGAAACCATCCAGTATCAGTTATAAAGAGTTACTCATTGTCATCACTGAATGGAATGGATCACAGAAACATGATTAGAAGGCAAAAATGCAGCCTAGATGAGACATGCTGCAGTGGTTTTATTGAACAGTTGCAGACAGAGATTGTTGCTGAAAAGAATATAGCAGAAGAGATTTCTGCAAGCAGACAACATTAACATAGCATTTGAAAAAAATCCTGTAAGTGGAAGGATATCCATACAGTGGTTTGGTGAACAACTGGACATCCCCAAAGTGAAAGATCTAGAAGGTATACCTGGGTAAAATCATGGGCAATGGCAAAGCACCAACACACTGAATCAGAACATGACCATGGTCGCTTACTTGGTTATCAATATACTAATAACATTGATTGCTTTCTTTTGGGGAATATTTTTAATCTTGACCTGCCCAACCACACAAGTTAGGAGAAAATGAGGTTCTAGTCTATTTCATTTCCCCCCTTGACTTATTACAAGTCGAGTTAAAGCCATTTGGGTGACTTACTAAGTTCCAGGTCATGTTTAAAAGAATAGTATTTTTCCATTACAGCAGTTCATATGTCCATAAGTTGGTGTAAAGGTACAGAACTGACATAGCTGAGTCAACCAACCAAAATCTCATCTTGCTCTATTCCCCTGCTCTATTCATCAATGGCCATGATGATAAGCAGCATTTCAATCAAAGGTAGACTTTCTAAAGACTTCTACCAAATTCAATACATAGAAAGAACAATATAAAGCTTTTTATTAACTTGCTAATCCTAGAATGCTTCAGACACTCAGCAGCCTTACCTATCCATCCATTTCAGAAAGAAATTGGGTGCTGGTGTTTGGCACCTGTGTCACAATCTGTGGAACCCCACATTTCTTGAGAAGTTCAGTGTGTGTCACATGGAGCGCTTCTGTGCCTGCCACATAGCATTAGGACAAGGTAATGATAATACCATTGCCACACATCTCTAGATGTCCTCTTCATATCCTCTGTTTCCTTAAGTAATTAATGTTCATTGGGTTTTAAAAAATATTCATAAAGGATTAAAAAAGTGGTTGGCTCATTTAGTTGGTTGATTTATTTAGTTCAGCCCCGTTTGGAAACCTCACTGGCCAAATACCAGCAGTAGAGTACTATGATTGCCAGCATCAGGTGGTTGAATGGTTATCGGCAGAAACCAATTAGCTATCAATATTTTAAGAGAAAACAGAGTCTGCAGGAGGGACAGTAATTGGTCTCTCTCCACGCCTGCACCACCCGAGCTAAAGGAGTGTTTGGGAGTTTTGCAAATATTCCTTTTGGCCGGAAGGTGTCACTTTGTCACCGTTGTTTGCAGGTTTGGGGCGAACTGCTGCCGGTCCGAAGAGCCCCGCAGCGCCCAGAGCCCCGCGGCCGCACAGGGATCTCCTGAGCATCGGGATGCCCTGAGCACAAGGATGTCCTTAGCTTTGGGGTGCCCTGAGCATCGGGATGTCCTGAGCATAGGGATGCCCTGAGAACCGGCATGTCCTGAGCAGAGGGATGCCCTGGACACAGGGATACCCTCAGCACCGGGATGTTCCGAGCACAGGGATACCCTGAGCACCGTGGCTGCAGCCACCAATCTGAGGCACTCAGCTGAGCCTCCTGACAGCAAAAATAAAATGGCACTTACACTGTTAGTATGCCCATCATTCTCATTCCTGAAGTTTTAAAGGAAAGTTACTGTTTTCTATCTGAGAATTAGGTACTATTCCTAAATTTCTGCACCGATTTTATAAGTCAGTATTCTTTATGCCAGCGTTTGGCAACAGGAGATAGGACTGCTTTCTGTTCAAATAATTAAATTACTTATGTTTCTGAACTGTTTTGTTTTGTTTTAAACTACAAGAGAGAGTGCTGCTTCTGACAAGCAGCAGATATGGGAGATAGGGAAGCATGAGACCAAAGGCAGCAATGTTACTGAGAAGCGAGTGGGAGGGTAGGGAAGAACAGCAGTGGATTCTCAGACCTGACATTTTCATTCCTGATGTTGGGCACTTCAGTCAGCCTCCCAGCTTAGACATCTATTTATCCTACTCCATCTGGATTTCATGAAGAGACAGAAAGAGATGCTCCCAGGAGCAGCTCGGAGTTAATGTAGCCATAAAGCTGCCCTCTGTCTGTGAAGCAGCCTGAGCCAAAGGACTCCCCCTAATTCAGCATCACAGTAAAATGCTGGAAGACAGCACCAGGACGAATCTGGATCATATCTTCTTCACTGGCCTTTTTCAACAAGGATGCAATGCTTGAAACATTGATTTATATCAGTAGTAAAAGGTATAGACCACTTTTTTTCCTGGCAAGGCTCTATTTGTTTCCACAACTTGTTTTCCAGCATCACAGATTTTATTCAAAAGTAACACTCTGTGAGTAGCAGATCTATGCAAACATCCTTGCAAATGTTCCATGGAGTAGCAGTTTTTAGATAATCACCTTCTGCACAGCCTTCACACACTCTCCCTGTCAGATCCTATTAGAATCACTGTGAATAACATTACTGTGTTATTCCAATATTATAAGTCACTGTTGTCAACCATGTTAGTTCATAATGTGCTGTGCCAGTACAAAAGACATGACCTTCCAGAATGGAGCTAATGAAGCATTAGGCAAGCACAATAATTCTATAAAAGCATAAATATGTAACATATATAATATATGCAGAGAATCACTGTTTGGTATGCCTTCACTTATTATGATACATTGCAACAAAATGGCTCCCCATATATCAATTTAGGAACAACAATAAAGTCCATTGAATATGTTGATCCTTTCCACTGTGACAGAAAGAATGGCAGATTCTTTCTCTAATTCATACCTATACTAAAAAGATATCAGGAAGCTCTTGTAATTCACTATTTATCTTAAATAATGATTTATGGGAACCTTAAAAAGTGTGTAAAAAAATAAAAGGAAAGCATTGCTCTTATGCATCATACCAAATACTATGTTCTCATTTTCTGGAGAAAATGAGGATATCTATTTTATAAGGTACAATGGATCAAATCAAAAAGTCCCATCAGCATACTCAAAATGTATTTAGAGCCCAGAGCATCCCACTAGTGAGGCTGTAAACTGAGAAAGCCAGAAGTTCCTGAGGAGCTCTCAGCAGGTTCTTCCTTTCTGGGAAAGATAGCAGCTCCAAGGGGCTGCCAAAACGTGGCTGCTTTGCAGCTGCCTGAGTTCACTGGAAAATGGGTTGTTACTGCGTGTACAGTGCCTGGCTTAATTTGCAGACAACTGGGCCACATCATTATCCCAATGTATATCATGTAAACTATAAACATTTTCTAGTTTGTTGGCTAAGAATGTGGTATTTGAAATATTATTATGTCAATTTATAGTGTGAACAGTATATATGTTCTACTGTGTTGACTAAGCATGGGTCATGATTTGAAATAACTCTTGATTACTTTGGCTTTGAGTTTTTTTTAAGTCTTCATCATTTCTAATTCTAAAATATTTATGGATTTTTTTCTAAAGCTTGGTTTATGTGCTTTCTTCTCAGTCCTTTGACAGACAATTCCTTTCATATCTGAAGGTCTTTAACTCCATGTCTAAATTTCTGGAAGCAATGAAGACACAATATGTCTATTTTTTTTGAACACAGCATTTGGTTTAGGATGAGTATCTTGGCTAAAGGTCAAAATATTCTCTTTTCTGGCAAAGTCTCTGCCAGCATATTTTCCTCTCCTCCCTCTTATTACAAACTCTCTTGTAGCAATCTCAATAGAACAAAAAAAAAACAAGTGGTAGTTTTAACGATTTAGATAATTTAGATGTCTATCACTTTAGATACAGAAAATATTTTTTGTAGCTAATATTGATGAACAGTGGAAAATTAAGAAAGCAAGCTGAAATGTATATTGATGATGAAACATGTATTTTTAAAAAAAGAAATGCATATTATAGCGTGAATATTGTAGGACCATTCTCTGTCCTTAGATATGAAATATATTAATGTTTTGTTTCCATTAATTCCACTAAAACCCAGGTTTGTTCTGCCAGGTCTTATCTAGCTAAATACATTGTTCATAGAATAAGCTCTCTGACCTCCTGTTGGTCTCCCAATAATCAGATATTACTGCCTTTTATCATATGTCTACACAGGGATTTTGTTTTTCACTGGTGATTAGGCCAGGCGGAGGTTAATGAGGAACAGTGTGCCCAGAATGTGACCTTGCAAAGCTGTTTTATCCCCCAGCAGCTCACAGAAAACAGTCCTTTCTAGTTTGCAGTGAATCATTAATTTTAGCTGACAGACCTGAAGGCAGCATACACATTAGTGTGCAGCCTGCAAGCCACCTCTTTCTGCTGACCTAACAATGAAATCATTCTAATTTCTACTGTCTTCTCCAATTTACCAGCAGTTCAGAAAAACTCCTCCTCATCCCCAGAGACTGTTTTTCAAAATGACCCTAATCTCACAGCAGTATCAAATGTTGCAGCAGTACGTTTGAAATGGACTCACAGATGTCCAGCCTAATATACAAGAGTAGTAATTAATATTTTATATGATTCATTAGCAATTTAAGAGGGAAATATCAAATTTTTAATAATTTACTGAGAAGTTGAAGTTATTCACAGGCTTGAGGTTTTGGGGTTTTTTGGGTTTTGGTTTTTTGGGGATGTTTTTGGTACTGTTGTTTCTCCATCAAGAAACAGAAATTGAACAATGAATAAAGGACTTTCACCACCATTCTGTCATTTGCACCACTCTCATTATAAGTCTCATATTCTCTTCTTTGGTGTCCCACCAGGTATCACATTATCTGTACAAAAGCTTTAATAAAATTTCAGTATTAATATGCATGAGACTCACTTCAGGTAGCACTGACAGCTGCAAGGAATAGTGTACATTGATTACACCACATGATTGATAACTTTCTCAATCCAAATGAATCTGAAAAGAATGAGCTGTGACAGGAAGTTGAAATGTCAGAACAAGGACATTATTTTATGACTGCAGAATCAAAGAAGTATGATTGGCTGACAGAGATCCATTTCACCACAAAGGGTTCAGATGGAATATTTCTAAGTGTCCAGATCAAGTTGTCTGTCTGTGTTTTTGTTGTTTGTACTTCCATTTCACCATTATCTTTTCTAGTCCATGAAAAATGTAGTTTTGTCTCCATGGGAAACATTGTATTATTTCAATGTAGGTAGGAACAGATATGTCTTATTACAGGTCAGGAAGAAGAATTAGACTGTGGATACTGTCAGTTCCCGGAAGCAGAGGTTCCTTTTTTCCTTATTTGCCCTTGGCAAATTAAATAGATTAACTTAGTTTAAATGGATGTCTGAGTCCATCTCATTGGCAGTTCTTGCAGTTACACATTTTGAATATGACAGCAGCAAGTTTCCAGGTATCACTGCCTTCAGTATTTTCCAGTAGAAATCTTAATGTGCCATATGGAAAAATAGGTGGTTCCTAAATCACCACCATGAATTTTTCTGTAAATTTCTTTGAGGCATTTAACAAAAAAGGATACATTGCAACATCCAGTGCTGTGAGTGCTAAACCCTCCTGTAGGGTTTAGCTTCTGTGAGGGCAGCAACTGGGAAGTGCTGGTGTGGAGGTATCCTGAGACATGGCATGCTGCTGTGAGGAGATGGCATGTCCTGGTCATTTGTTCATGATGGCTCTGTCATTGGCTGCTGGGGCTGGGCAGAAAGCTCATACAAGTACAGGGAGAAGGCAAAGAGGAGCTCTGGCTTCAATGATGATATATAGAGCTGTCTGCTTCTCTGTGCAGGAAGATGAAAATAAAGATGATAGAAACAAGTTAAATGAGTCTGCCTATGCTCTAGTTCTGCAACGAGTAATGATGTTCTCAACTTTTACCTTGATAGAAAATGTTTATTTTATGCTTTTAAAGCTTGTCTGTAATGCACACTTGTTTTGTTTTGTTTTGTTTTGTTTTGTTTTGTTTTGTTTTGTTTTGTTTTGTTTTGTTTTGTTTTGTTTTGTTTTGTTAGGGAGCTCAGTACATAAAGCTATCCTTTACTATTCTCAGGGCAAATTTCAGTTTTTGAAGTGCCTGAAAATCTGCAGTTCAAGCTTCCTTCAGGGTTCAAGGACTAAGGGTGCAACAATCATAACATAGGGTGCCATACAGGTAATTTTATCCTGAGAAGGTTGACTCAACCAGTTTGCAAATGAGAAAAACATGGAAGGCAGCCTGAGACTCTGGGCTCCTGCAGTTAGGCAGAGGATGATGCTCTGGCTCTGATGACCCAGCTGCTGCAATTGGGATGGTCACACCTCCCTATTTCTAATGGGATGCTTCCTGATCCCCCAGGTCTCCTGTGAGCTCTCAGCAAGACTGTTCAGAGAGTTCATAGAGCAATAATCAATCAATTTGCTTTGCAGGGTTAGTTTCCTAAAGTGTCTGAACTGATTCACAAGGGCGCTGGTCTCCAAAGTGGGGTGCATGCACAGGAAAGTCCTCGTTTGCAGATTTGGCAGGAGAATATTTTTTGTATTGCCAATAAAAGAGACTTTAGAAAACCACCTCAAAATTTATCTAAATCTCATCCTTTTTAATCTCTGTTTTTGTGCATGCCTTATAGTGTGCATAATAGTACAACAGTAAATATATAAAATTTATTAAAAAATATATAGGAGATCTGCTGCAAAACTTTTTAATGATGGAATGTGTGATCAAAAATTTTGAAGGCTGCTGCATTAAAGAATCAGCTGATTAAAATCTGGGTAATGAGGGTGCAACCCATGTGGAGGGGTTGGCACCCTTCTTAACAATAGCTGGTAAAAATTAGTCCTCAATTGTGATAGTCACCTACCACTTCCTCTTCTTATTAGTGAGGTTAGCAGAAAAAAAAAAACAAACCAAAAAACTACAAACACCAAGAAGTCATATCTTTGAAATGACAGACTTCTCAGTGGCAATAACAGAATACTTCAACTGACATGTGTTAGCATGTCATAGCATAAATGCCTAGAGCATGTGAGTCAAAGATTTTAATAGTATTTATCAAATAGGCTTTCAAATGCACCTTTATTTCTGAAATAATGATGTTTGTTTCATATCAAGCTTTCAGGCATCAGATCACATGTACCTATGTGGACATTATAATTCTCTCCTCTCTGGCCTGGATCTACTGCACTTAGAGTGCCTATAGTTTGGATCAGAGATCTAATTTTAAATGGGCAATGAAACCATGCTTACAGATGCTATCCTCTTGAGTTATATTTAATGCATGGACTGAATGAGTCACCATACAAACTTCAGAAGACGTAATAACCTAAAAATCTACTTGATGGCTTGACAGCATTTTATGAATGTAATTTTCAACCTGAAAAATACTGCTGAAATTGTAAATAACAGCAAATAATTCTACAGAAAGCTAAAGCTGGAAAAAAAAAAATTCCTACATAAATATCTAGTAAAACCTAAGAAATAGTACAATTAGGTGGATAGAAATAAAAGGGATTTTTCTGTATATTGAGAAACCAGCATCTGTATTTGGATTTGTACATATTCTAGCTCTTGCTAGACTTACAGATAGGTTAAAATGCTACCATTAACTTCAAAATCTTGGAAGAAATAATACTGATGGCAAGCTGTATTTGCTAGAGACATTCTACTGTGGAAAATTCTCATTAAAAGAAAAAGCAATGTTTGCTGCAGTAATTCCAAAGGGCAGGTTTTTTTCAAAGACATTACTGTCAGCATCTACGCTTCACAGGCAAGTGACCTGGCAGAGACAGGGGCTCATGTTGCTAAAGGGATTTTTCAGTTAAGAGACCTCAGATTAACTGTGCTGGCAGCTCCTGCATCAGCTAGAGGAATATGCCCACTTTAGGGGTCAACAGTCCAAAAAATTCTGCAGTCTTTAGAAAACAACCATCATCCAAGATGTCCCTGATAAAAGACTGTGATGCTAACCTCAGTTTTCATGTTTTCTTCAATTTTGCAATAGGTTACAGAAAGTAAAGACAAAGGAACTAAAATGACAAGCCAAACCCATGAGTGCAGATCCCAAGGGCTGCGTGGACCAGTGGTCCATCAAATACATTATACACGCTCCAATACCTGGCTGTGGTGGGTGCCTAAGTAGGAAAACTAGAACAGAATAAGCATACTATTATTTTTTCAAATGCCCTTGTAACCTTCAAAAACATGTGGGTTTAGGGCTTATTGACTGAATGCAGTGCCTCTGTACTAATAACTTGCAGAGGATTTTCTTCCCATTGCTTATTGAATCCACGCAAATTTTCTCTCTCTATAGCAGCTCATGGCAGCAAAGTCCCAAAGCTTAATTGAACATCATGCAAAAGACCTTCACCTTGGGTTTGTTCTCAGCCTTTCCACAATAGCTTAATTCAATGCTTTCTAGCATGTATATTGGAAAATAAGTACTCATTCTCACACAATTCATCCTCTCCTGATTTCACAAACCCACCATATGCTCTCCATAGGCTGGATAATTTAAGGCTACTTATCTCTTCCTGGTATACCCATTCTGGATTTCTACCAGTAAGAAATTCTTTTCAAGAGAAGTATTCATACTTCAATTTGCAAGTGGCTGGTAGTAGGATTTCCTGGAGACCTATGTGTGAAAATCTAATTATGAGTGTCAAAAAGAACACAATACAGAACAACTATTTGTAGTCCAGGGTCACTTTAGGCAATTGCAGTTGAGCTTTCAAATTTCTTGATTCAGGATACTGCAGATGTTAAAAGCTTATGCAGGATCTGTAAGAGGTGAACAAATATTTGTCCAAGAAAAATACATCAAGATGGTATATCTGAAACAGACAGACCTTTAGTTATGAACATTGAGAGTACAGCCTGGAGAACTGCTACACAGTCTTCACTCCCTTTCTCCTTCACTCTCCTCATCTTTTGCCAAGACTTATTGCAAAAGATGAAGAAGTTGCTAAGAACAGAAAAATAACTTGTATCTTTTGTGGTTATTTGTCTGTCTTATTCTCTCAAGCAGTTATATCTTTAGAGAAAGAAAAACCTTTTGATAACCTGTGTTTCAGAGTTATGGGCTCTTTGTGCCCTCAAATTGTTTTGAACAACTCATATGAGTTTAGTAAATAGTGATCAATTTTGATGGATTTTCTCTTGTTTTCCTTAACTAAAGTATGCTAAACCAAGACAGGCATGGAGCAAAAGCACTGAGTAACTTATCAAGGGCAGTAAAGGTCAGGCTTTTCTTGGTCATTTTTGAGAACAATAGGCAAAACCAGCAATAAAGTTGAAATAATAATAAAGCAATTAAGTTGAAAAATGTTCTATCTACAGTGTACATTGTGTCTTATCAAGTTTATCTCAATAGGAGGGAGATCTTTCCTCCCTAGAAAGTTTTCTGTCAGAGCTTTCTTTTTATATATCCCTACTGAGTCATTGGGTGACCAGATAGTTCCCACAGATTGAAAGGTAGTGGAGAAGGTATATAATAAGGATTGCAAACACATCCCATTAGTCTTCTTCTCAATTTTTTTTCAATTTTAATTCCTTTCAGCATGAAGGTTAGACTTACACACTTTGATGGGCAGACAATAAATATTTTGATGCTCTTTGCAAAAACAACAAAGGGAGGGCAAAGCTTCAGTTTATCTCTCTTTACAGTTCTGCAACAGTTCTACAGTTCTAGGACAGTGAATTGTCTAGACATTTATATTTTTTCTGTCTTTCTTTTAGAATTACTGTTGTGACTCAAGCTCAGAAGCAGAAGCAAACTACTTTGAATGAAAGACCTGTTAAAAGGATGATGGTTTAGAGAAAATGAGTGATATTTTTTGTCTTGTTTGTGAGGAACTGATAGAGTGTACTACAAACATGTCTGGTAGTTCTGCAGAACTAAGTATTTTAATAAGACTCTCCTATTATGTTCTCTTTTACTCAGAAGTATAAAATGATAAGTTAAGAAATCTGAGAAGAAGATTACTGATTATTAAGTGTCCTTGCAAAGACATATATATTCTTACCATGACAAAATGCAAAAAGAAGGCCACTTCAGAAAGAACTTTGTCTAAATAGCAAATAAATTGTTCCATAAAGTAAAGAATTCTCCTCCCATAGTTTCTCAGTGGTCAGCAATAGGTAAATAATCTAGGTGCGACCTATGCCTTTATTTATTTATTCAAAGAAAAAAAAATTAAAATACAATGCAATTTATATTGAAAGTGTCTGTCTGGTAGGAGACAATGTAATTACAATATAATTAATTTTCAATTAATCCCATTAATAGACTGAAATTAAATGATCATTATTTAATGCAGATTAACGGTCAAACGTAAGCAGGCTGAAGCTTCTGCTAAAAGCAGCAGTACTGAAATAGGCTGTGAAGGCTGCAGGCTTTCTCTGGAAAGGTAGCATAACTAGAAATATTTCTGAAATACAGAAAAAGTGTGTGAACTTTAGAAATGCAGTAACATAAATGTTATAATATTAAATGTGAAGATGAACACATAGAGACTAAAAGATGAAAGAAAGAGGAGGAAAGGTGTCAGGTTAGGTGACAGAAAAGCTATAGAAAAGCCAGAGATCAACTCTGAATAATCCAGATTAGATTCACTCATGAGAAATAATGAAGTATGGCTTTAAAAAAAAAAAAGGCCTCACATATTCTCATGAGTATTCTGAAATATTAACCTTAAATATTAACAGAGCTTTGGTCACAAATTTACACAGTTTCTAGATTATACTCATCTTTATCTCACTATCATATTTTTGAAGGATACAGATATTTTAAAATTATTTTGAAGTAAAAGAAAAAATCTTCCAAAACTGTGCTAGAAGTGTTACATATTGCAACAAGCAATTGGTATTGGAGGCAAATTCAGTAAGAGAAGCAATTGTACCAAACATAATTGTGTTAAACAATAAAATGAACAAAACCCCTCCCTTTTCATAGCTGATTAAGATATTTGTTTAAAACAAAGGACAATATATATTTAATATGTAAATATATAATTAAATAGATGTATTTTAATCTATCTACATTGTTCTGCATCACTGGAATACAATTTTAGTAATCTGCTTTGCTATCTTGCTGGGAACAAGGCTGTCTCCTAAACCATTTCATGAAAATATCAATAGATTATGTAATTCTGACATCAAGATTCCTTAACACCTCAGAGCAATTGCCAAAGCACAGAGAATAATGCTTAACTTTTGCATGTACAGGTTATGGAAACTTCATATGTGAGTGCACACACACAAACACAGACACATACCAGATCTCTAATTCAGTCAGCAAAACTATGCTGATTTACTCATGAAAATGTAGAAGACACATGCCAAATATAAAAATTTATTTCCTCTGTACAGAGGGCAAAAACCTCAATCATGCACTGCATACAGAGCATTTTCCAAGCGTCCTGATGGAAAGATACCAAGGATAAATGGCTCAATCTAATTTGTTGAATACTGCGATAATGTTTGCTCCCAGTGCATGCTTAGAAGTAGAATATCCTGAAGTTATTTGCTATATAGACAGCCATGTGAAGGAAAAGCAAGGGCTGGGTGACTGCTTTACTCTTCCAATGCAGTTTCTTCTGTACAATATAGAGCAGAGTTTGTGAGGAATCACAAATCTTTTTGCAAGCATGTTACCATATTTCCAGTATCTGTAATGAATCATGTAAAGACCTGTCACTGATCCCCAGTATCGTCCCACAGTTTAATTCCCTCTATACTACAGAACTCACACAATATAAAAGCAACCAAAGTGGAGAGCCCACTGGAGAATGGGCATGGGTGACCATGGAAGTGGTCACTGACTCCCGAGAGGCTATCCAGAGATGCTTCATCTGCAATTCCCCACCATCATCCAGATGGCCAGCACCTACAGCCTTTGACAAATCATATTCCAAATGGCTGCTCCAGTGCATAACCAGCACGTCTCTTTGCACTGTCTTAGGCAGTGCTGGAATCCTTAGAAGCAAGCATGTTTGGAACTGTTATTCATCTAGTACAGCAGTTTGGCTAGACATAAGCAATTGAGGTTTTACTTTTTTTACTAAGATGTGGGACAGCACTTTTGGCTACCTGCTGAGGACTAGATGTTCTCGTTTTCAACACAACTTCACAACACTTAAACTATGGCAAATTATTTATTGTGTGCAAGTTTTGTCTCTGCACCCAGACATACACCACTCCTTGGAATATGTTTATTAAAATAGCTCCTGGGAACACTTCAGAAGGTGATAACCATTCCTTGCAAATGAGGAACAAGAAGCTGATCAGGACTGGTCTTGTGGTTTAAAAACACCTGGACATTAAGCTCCAAATTACCTCTTCCCACACCCCTTCCAGTGAAAAAGGAACAAAAAAGGAACAAAAAGGCAGAGATTGCAGGTTGAGATAACAATTTGCTAGAACAGCAATTAGATGAGGAAAATAAAGAGTAATACCAGCAATACTAATAACAACAGTATATAAAATAAAATTACATGCAAAAAAATGGCTACAGAAGTCTAACCCAGCCATTGTTACCATGACCAGTGACATGTGGCTTTCCAAGCAAAGGGAGAAAATGGCAGATGTTACTACAGATGAAGTATTTTCCCCCTAACCCAAGGCAATGAAAAACAATGAAAAACAATCTTAGCTGGATCACCCACACCATGCCACCTCACCACTATGTTCACTGCTTTGCTGTCCTTGAAAAAAGGAGCAAAATGTCATGGGCTCTGTGTTGCATTCCTTTCTTCTTCCACCCAAAATCGTGCCTGGTACTATGGTATTGAATAACAACCTAAACATGCCCATACTGCTCCAGGCTCTCCACACCCCTCACAGCAACTGCAAGGGCATTAACTCTGCCCTGTCTGAAACTAGGACAACCTGTCAGTATGGATTCACAAAGTCTTCCTGTTTGCCCAGCCTAATAACTTGTGATGAAATGTCTGGCTTGGAAGAAATGGAGAGACCAGCAGATATTTCCCACTTGACTACCTAGACTTCATCAGTATTTCTAACTCTGTCTCCCATAAAATCCTCACAGAGAAGCTGCTGAAGTATGGGCTAGGTGGGCAGAGAGCAGAGTGGGTTGAATGGATAAGGCCCAGAGGATTATGATCAGTGGTATAAAGTTTAGCTGGAGGCCAGTAGCCAGAAGTGAATCTCAGGAGTACACACTGGGTCTTATGTCATTCCATATCTTCATCAATGACCTGGATGAAGGAGCAGAGGGTACCCTTAGCAAGGTTGCTGATGATATAAAACCAGAAATGGCTGATACTACAGAGGATTGTGGTGCCATTCAGAGGGACCTTGACAGGTTGGAGAAATGGGCTGACAGAAACAGCAGTAAATACAACAAAATATTGTGCAAAGTCCTACAACCAAGGGAAAACAACTCCAGGCACTCCTATGCAACATATGAGGCACAGTGCCCATACGTGGTATGTGCAGAAACATTTATTAAAAGTGTACATAGCTTTTATAATATTTTCACTGCCAGGTTAGAATAGCGTGAGTCTGAGTAGTCAATAATATAAATATTCAGATGTCTGCTAACCAATAACATACATGATCGATTCCCCAAAAGCAACATCAGCTTTTTTTCTCTAAGAGAAGTGCTTGTATAACAATTTCTTCTGCAAAAGTACTCTGCTTCTGCTACTTATTACATTTTGAAAACATTAATACTTCTTTCCTGCCTTTCTTTTCTAACTAAAAGCCCTTTGTTTTCTTTCCCTATACTCCTCTATGATGGGGACCTAACAGCTGGAAAATTACTTTTCAGGAGAATACCTGGGAATCCTGATGGGCACAAAGTTGAACAGAAGCCATAAAAATTCAAGCAATGTTTGAAAGTTTGCATGAGAGCAAAGGCACTTCAGTTTACAGAGTTGTAAGAGAACATAGAGGAAGATTTTTGAAGGAGTTTTGAGATATTAAAGGGCAGCTGCCATTAAAATCAAACTTTTATGAGCTTCCCAAAGAGCACAGGCTCCCACCAGGAACTATCTGCTTCAGTCACACAGCAGTACTTCCTCACTCAGTGACCAATGTGTCTCATAGGAAATGCACGAAGTGTCATGTTCAGAGAATTAAGTCAATGGATATGCAGATTAAGGAACCTTACCCTTCTAGCCTCTCGAGAATATCTTCTTTTCTTTGTTTCTGTGGGGGATTTTTTTTTGTTGTTCCTTTGGGGGGGTTTTGTGTTATGGTTCTTCAATGGATAGAAACCACGCTTCCTTCATTGCCGTTTTTATGTCACACTCTGTCTCTCCTCTGAGAATAACCCCCAATTTGTTGTCTTAGTTACTGTAAGTAAGCTAGCTAAGATTCTAATTTGATTTGTACAATTAGCTGTATGCAAATTATTTATTAAAAGTTTGCCTGTTCCAAGTTAAAACAGAAAGTAAAAGTTTCCTGAAAAAAATCAGCATATGCATTTGGTTAGTGACCAAAACCTGATCTTTATTTCTAGTCCTTGTGGTGATACTTTACATCCTAAAACAAAATGAAAGTCCTTGGACATGTATGATAAAAGCATAGAATCTGATTTCTTGGGCAGAAAAAGAAAGATGTTTTGGTAAGGGATATTGCTGCTTCCTAACCAAATGGACACCTGGGGGCAGTAAGTCTTCACTAGCCATCTTTCTAACTTATGATTCTTACTTTCTCAAAGAAAAACAAATAAAAAACTCAAAAAAAACCCTCAAAAACGAAACCAAACCAAAACAAAAACAACAACAACAAAAAACAAACCAAAAACAAACCACGAATAAGTTTCCAGTTATCGTTTTTCAAACAGGATGCAGCAATCCCGGTCACAACTACAGGCTGGAAGTAGAGGTGATTGAGAGCAGGCCTGCAGAGAAAGATTAGGCAGTAATGGTTGATGAAAAACTCAACATGTGCTTGCAATGTGGACTTGCAGCCCAGAATGCCTGGGCTAAATCAAAAGGAACATAACTAGCAGGTGAAAGGAGGTGATCCTTTAGTTTAAAACCACTACTCTTTGTTCTATTTACACAGGTCCTAATAAGATTTGTGTCCTCTTCTTTCTTATCAGCCCCCTTTAAGTACTGAAAGGCCACTGTGAGATCTCCCTGGAGACTTCTCTTTTTCAGGCTGAAAGTCCCGGCTTTCTCATCCTTTCCTCCGAGGAGAGGTGTTCTAGCCCTCTGGTGCTTTCTGGCCTCCTCTGGACCCACTCTAAAGGTCCACATCCTTCTTATGTTGGAGGGCCAAGAGCTCGATGCATTAATCTGGGTGATGTCTCATGAGAGCAGAGGAGAGGGGCAGAATTACCTCCCTTAACCTTTTGGCCATGCTGCTTCTGATGCAGCCCAGAACAGACAATGATAAATGAAACTTAGGAAAAAGAAATAAAAAAGAGGAAAGACTAAAGATAATTCATCATTGGAGATAGCTGAAACATATCTGAAAATGGCCCTTGGTAATATACATAGTAAGATGGGGAAGTGCATCTTGCTGTAAGCCAGGGCTGAATTAAATGACTGTGAATGATCCCTCAGTTATCTGATCATTATAATGTGAACATGATATCATAGCACAGATGCACATTAAAACAACGTTAAGATCTGAAGATTATTCTGGTCAAAGCTTTATTAAAAGATGCTGTTGAGAAGATTGCCAGATCTTGAAAAAACTCCTCAAACACTTCAACAATGTAAAGTTTTTCTGTGTAAGGCTCTGACCACTGCCAGTCTGGATAACAGTTCTGAAAATGTTGCCAGAACCCTGGACAGAGTGAGTGGCAGAGGAGCCACTATGAAACTGCTGGCAGAAAGGGCCAGCAGTATCCAACACCACAGGAATAGTAGCACAGCCTCCAGGAGGGTCATGATGATCCCCCTCAATTCCACACAAGGCAGATGTAAATACTATGTCCTCTGATCTGGGATCTTCAGTTCAGGAAAGACAGTGCCAGGATTAAGAGAGCACAACAGAGGCCCACCAGGATGCTGAGGAAACAAGACCACCCACTCTGCAAGGAGAGCCAAAGGATTGAAACCCTGTTCTGCCTGGAGACAAAGGGCTTTGGTGGAACTTTAGATTAGCCAGCTCCTACCTCTAACCTTACGTGTTAGGAAGGCAAGGCCAAACTCTCAATATGAGAGACAGTGGGCAATTGTCAAAACAACACAGCTTCAGATTGGACATAAAGCAAAACTATTTTTTTCCTATGGGGACAGCCCAGAGTAGCACAGACTGCCCAGAAAATGTGCAGTCTGCCCTCCTTGGAGATTTTCAGCACCAAATTTGAAAAATCCCTGAGCCAAACACGGAATCCCAAACACATCTTCCGTACAAACCATCATCATGAGATGAATACTGTCCAGCCCATTTGATCTCAACTGTTTTGTGATTCTGTGATTTCATATTTGAGGAAACGAAGATCTCCTCTAACCTTATTCAGAGACGTCTCTCAGAACCAAACATGCTCTCTCTCTCTCCTTGCCCACAGCTACTCCATCTTTAATATTTTGCTTGCAGCTTTAGTTAGGGCTGTGACTATTTGAAGTACCATTAGCAAAGATCAGTTCATACCTGAGTCTGTCAGAGAGTCCCATTTGTGGGCTGGAGTAATGATATTCTTACATATAGTGAACAGTATGACTGCTGAATGTGTCACCTGATTGATTCTCAGACTTCAGAGATGGTTTCAGACACTGAAAAATCAGGGCAATGAGAGACAGAGAACTGTTTCTGACACCTGGTTTATAGAGACAATAGCTGATGGATGACATTCATTAATAGTGTTCAGCATCATGGTACTCCTATTTTATTCTGAATTCCTACCACATTCACCTACAAGATAAATAGTAAGAAAGAGAGGGGAGCTGTGCATCTAAAAACTGCATTATGGCGAATACTGGGATGGGCGAAGTTGAAGATCACAGCCAGGGCAGAAATCAGGAGAAAGAGATGAGTTGGAAGTGCAGCACAGAGCTGAAGGAGATCCTGATGAGAGTAATGAGCCCTGGCAACACAAGATTCCTAGATGTGGGATCCCTAGCTGGATAATCTCTAGTCAGTATAAACACTAACTCAGATGTGTTTGAAGTCTCCATCAAAAGACTTGCTTTTTCAATCACTAAAACAAAATGGTACAGGAACTGCATCCAGATATTAAATGTGGATTTATTATCTCTTTTTGTTTTGTTTTGCACATATCCCTTGGGAGATGCACGAACATGCATCAATTGCTTGATGCAATTGATTTATATGGATTTGAATGAAAAAGCCTCCATTTCTCAGGGGAATAATGTACATATACTACGTGGCACGTTTTTCACCACTAAAGAAACTAACACGCATCAAGCAATAGGTTTTCACAGCGATCTATTCTGATTTGTGGAAGTGAATCAGCAGACGGTATTGTGGGTGCTTTAAAATCAGAGACCGCTTCTTCCACGAATTAATGATCATGGAGCAGACGGTTTCGAAGAAGCTGCGGCGACCTTTGCACGGGAAGCTCGGCGTTTTTAATTCTCTCTGCCCGCCGTGCGCTCCCGTCTCCGCGCTCTCCCGCCGGCGGGAGCTGCGGCCAGACCCCGCTGTCCGGGCCCTGCGGCCGCCGCGGCTCCAGCGGCTGCCGGAGAACGCGCCGCGGGGCTGCCGAAGGGCACCAGCACTTTGCAGCGCTACCGAGCAGCACCGGCCCTCCCCGGGGCTGCCGAGGGGCACCAGCACCCCGCGGGGCTGTCGATACCAGCACCGCCGCGGCTGGGCCGGGGTCCGGCGGGGCCGCCTCGAACTCCCCGGGCAGGGCCTGCCTGCGGGCCGTGAGCCCGCGGGGCCCGCAGCGCGCTCCGGAACAGCGTTGTGTGGGCGCACACACGGTCACCATCAGCTCAGGCACCTGCTCCCTGCATGCTTCCCAGCATGTGGCCTGCCTGGGTTTTTGAATAGACCTTCTCCACGAGGTTTAATAATCCTGCAACAGCCCTGCCTCCCTAGGATGTTATCTCCTACCGTGAGGGGCATCGTCCACAAGTATTGGGTTTCGAATTGGGAGGCCCTGGGAATGTTTTTCCTGTATTTTTGGTAGTTCTCTAGGGGAGTAAGGGATGGTGTATGTGGTGGCTTGCTGAAGACCTCCTGGCCTGTGAGCGACAGTCACCGTCTCAATCAGACTGCATCATGGCCCTCTCTTCCACCATGGAGTTTAATTCCTTCACATTTTGTAAGTCACTGGATGGATATGCGAAGTTAGATACCTTCTTTTCTCCTCCTCAAGGAGGAAATGAGCTGTTCCCTTCATATTTTTTCCCGTGTCCAATGATTCCTCCAAGGTGGCCTGCAGTCCCTAGATAGCAGTTCAGCAGCAAACCAATGGGTAAAGCCATCTCATTTCGTAGTAATTCCTGTAAAGCCTTAGCCATGTCTGGTGGTGACTCAGTCGTTCCACATTCTGACTGTTCTGCCTCTTCATGTGCTTCTTCTGAGTGGTGACTAAGGCAGTCCCCAATACCACAGAGACTAATGCTTTCCCCCATCTCAGCCTTCACTCAGTAGCTAAGATGGTAATCCAGCCACTGCCTATGAATCATGGCAGTTGCTGTGGATCGCGGCGAGGAGAGAAGGCCAGGCACTGTAAACCTCTAATTGTAATTGTAATTATAATTCCTCCAGGAGAGGAATGCAAAGCCTGTCTGTCACTGTAGAGAACCTCCTGGGGAGGCCCTAGTAAAACCTACAAGTACTCTTGCTCCCTCGGACATGGATCCTCTCAGAGAAGGGGTTGTGCTAAGGAACTGGTGCCCTCAACTGTTTTTAGCACAAAAAATGGTATCCTGTCCCTGATGCCAGTCTAAAACTTTGGGTCTGGAGAGGGCAGTCCAGGGCATTCTCTGAGACAGCTGACCTTCAGGATACCTTTGGGTGAAATTATGGCAGAAGCATGTGAGGTGATCACTTAGAAAGTATTATTTATGGCAACAGTGATTTTAACTTTTAAACCTTATGATAGGTTGAACAGCCTCTGGCAGCAATTATTTACATTTTTGAACAGCTTGTGGCAGCAGAGGTTTAAACTTTTCTGAACAGCACATGGCAACAATGATTTTGGAAGAGCCTGTAGCAGCAACAATTCAAACTTTGAACTTTATGTGAATTAGGCTGAATAGCCCACGGCAGCAGTAGTTTAAGGAGAGGAAGAAGGAAAAATAAAGACCTGGTTCACCACCCAGAGTTCCAGCATCATCTCTGGCATGGTTCATCTGGATGATAGCTGCGCAGAGGGTGAGTGCACACGCAGCCCCTATCAGTTGCGCTATTTATAGAACAGTCCTTGCACACACAGACATTTTGTTATTCTGGAACATTTCAAAACAAGGCTGGGGAGTCTCTTGGTTTCAATTCCCTTCCCCTGGTCAGATACACAGTGCAATCCTGTTTCAAACTTGTTTTTCAAGATAGTTGCCCAAGATAAGGAATTTGGTCCCAGGAAAATGCTATGGTCTTCCTCTGCAAGACCATCTTTTCTAAGATGCACTTTTCCCTCCCTGGCATAGTAACATTCCTGTTCCCCTCTGATGAGTGTCTGAGACTACATTAGCCCTTTCAGGTTTTAAGTTTCTCACACAAGGCAAGGTGATGGGTGCCATGTGATGATGGCAGAAGTCATGGGAAGCAGGGACTTAGTTCCCTTGGAGCCACTGTGACCAGCAAAGGGCAGCAGTTGAAGAGACAGCCCCTGTGGGATGTCACCACTGAACCTCTGTGACTGCCCATGGCCTCACAGCTCTTTAGCAGCCCCCACCACTGTCCTGGCACATTGTCCTCAGGGCTCCTTTGGGCACACCCAGTGTGCACATCTGAGCAAGACCCTGATCTTGGGCTTTAGTCTTCATTTTGTGGAGTTAGCAGCTCTGGGTGCTGAGCTAAGGCCACCCCTTTCTGCTGTAAGTCCCATACAATGGCTGTCCCAGGGCTATAAATCCTGTTGAAAGCAGACAGCAGATTTCTCTGTCTTCACAGATCACCTCCTCCTTCAGGAAGGGTCCTGCTATCTAAAGTTGTGGTGGTTGTCTGGAAGCTGGGGAATGAGGCTGGGGGCCTGGGATTGGTTTTCAGTGTGTTCCCAGGTGAGGGGAGCAGCCCTTGGTGTTGTCCTGCCCCACAGACTGCTGCTGCTGTGGCGGCTTGTCAGCTCTCAAGAAGGAAGGAGCCTTTAGGAGACTTGGAACTCCTCTGTCCCACCTCTTGCTTCAGTTCTTCCTACTTTCCCCTTCAGCATCATGTAAGTTTAGCATATGGCATGTCTGTCCTTGCAAGACATGGTGTCAGTTGCTGAAGAAGCTCTGGAGGACAGTGCTCTGCCATGACAGCCAGCAGGAGCCAGCTGGAGCAGGCAGGGCAGTCAGAGGCATCAGAAGATGATCAATGCCCCATCTGCCTGGAGGAAAGGACCAACACAGCCTTCTTGGCCTCGTGCTTCCATCACATCTGCTTTGGCTGTGTCCAGTGATGGCCCACGATGAGACCTGCATACTCTCCCTTCAGGCTGTCTCTCGATCGTATCTGGCAGGTGCTACCATCAGATGACAAGGAAGAAGAGATCAGAGCTTGCTTTTCTCCTGCCACCAGAGAAGTGAGGCCAGGGAGATGTTCCATATAGATCCCCTCAGCAGCACTAGGTCCTATCCAGGTATGTCATGAGCAACAGCATCCCAGCTTGGGGAAGGAGGCCTGGGAGGAGCAACCCAGCCTTGAGTGGTGTAAGAACTGCAGGCCTCTCAACCACCACTACCACAGGCATCTGTGCCCGGGATTTCCTGGCACAAAACCTCCCAAGCACCTGTGGTCAGCCCTGGGGTCAGAGCACATGTCTACATTGGTATGCCTTCACTCCACATACAGGCCTCCTTTCTTGGAGAGCCTAATAAATGCACTGTAGCTCTTCACAGAGTGTTTATCATGTTCCTCAAAGTAAGTAGTCAAGGAGAACAGGCATTTCTTCTTTCATCCTCCCCTTTCTATATAGAAGTGCCACATAATCCAAACCCTTTGAACAGCAGGTAGGGTGATGGTCCTGAAATCCTGCTTAGGCAGAGGCCATTGTCCCGCTGATAGTCCTCACCCTGCTGGGTCATCCTGTTGATTCCTTTGCCCTCAAACAGCCCCTGCCATCCTTCATGCACACCGCTCTGAGCCTTTTTGTGACACTTCTCTGCAACACCAGGCCCCGTTTCTCAAACCCCTAGTCTCATCACTGGCTTCTAAAATCCATTAAAGGGGAGCAAGTCCCTTTTGATCGAGCCCTTCCCTTGGTTTGATCCCTGTCAAAGAAAGGGAAAGCTTCAGACCCACAATTGTCCTGGATGCCAATCAAACAAAGCACATTTTTTTTTCATAGACCTAATGCATGGAATAGTTAAGTTTGATTAGCAGCTCTTATAGGTCTTTGTTTTGCACCAGGATGTTATGATCACTGTAAGAAAACTGAAAATGTTCATTCAAATGTCTGTCCAGCATTGCTACCACTATGAAGAAGAGAGTGATAGCAATACTTTTCATTACACAGAACTGATGTTAGCCATTTATCTCAGAGTTGGCCAGTTTAGGAGCCTCCTAAAGGATGGAGGGAAATGGGTCTTTTTCAGATGGTAATAGAAGAGAAGAAGTAAAACAAGAACATTTGTAAAGTCCTGTGAGCCTGCAGCTGGTGCAGAGCCTATGGACAATAGAGTGCAAATAGCCAGTACTCATGGAAGGAAGTTGTCCACAATCAGAAAGAAAAGAACAAAACTTGGAAAAAAAAGTTGTTTAAAACCTTGACAGAAATCAAGTATTTGCCCTGCAAGGACAGAATGGCCAGTGGGGAAGTTATTTATAACCTCTTTTGATTTCTCTTCTCATTTATTCCCTTTGAATTTTCTTTATGCCATCTCTATAACAAAAGCTAATGAATTTAATTTATGATCTAATAAAGACTGTCTGCTTTTCTATGCCTATTCATTTTCTTTGGGGAGGTCATTGGAAGAACAGTGAGGCAGATCTAGCTCATAGCACTGTTGACTGTGGGAGATTGGACACAATGTGCAAATATATTTAGGCCAGTTTTCTCAGATGTTGCTATCTCAGCTCAAGCACCTGGTAATTTGTAGATAAACTATGGATTTTTCTGGCATCTCAAAATCCAGTTGTGTTAGGATTTAAAGTTGCTTTTGTGAGAATTTTGGGAATATTTTTATTCAGAAAGTCTGTTTTTTTTTGTTATTTTCCACAAAAAGAAAAAAAAAAGTGACTTTTCTATAACATTGGAAACTCCCTTGGCTGCAGAATCTACAATAATTGATCAGATTTTCTGAGATTTAAATTTTTCCTGGAAAAGAAAATGACTAAGGTGCTGGACTGAGATTCAGCAGTTCAGAGAATTGTCTGCTGATTTCCATGGTTACCCTGTAACACAGTCACAGGCAATTAACTCACTTTAACCTTCTTTTTGGTTTGGAAATTAATGACACTTCTCAATTCTTTTGGCAGACTAGAAGAAAAATCTGTTAGTTTATTGTAAGGCAATCAGATAATATTCAAATAACACTTTAGAAAGCTCTCAAAGAAAAGATGATGCTTCTACAATGAAATTTAGAAGGTGAAATTATTATGTCCTGACACTGCATATCAGACAATGGTATAGACCAGCTGCCTCCTTCAGGGAACTGGACTGTTCTTTGTGGCACCATAGCATAGTGTTTCTTAATGAATAAGAACTGCCAAAAATATAATATTTCACATTATATACACACACACAGACCAAGGAGCTTATCTATTTCCTTTCATATTGTTAAATTTTTATGAACTTAATCCCTGTAGGGTTTTGAGAGACAAAGCATCTAAAAATACTCCAATTTGATACTTAGCAACAGCATATAGATCTACCTGTATGTCTGCCATGTTACCAGGAAATTTGAATTCCTTCCTCAGTGCCCTCTGTCCTGGGTCATTCTCCTTTGCAACCTGCCAAGAGTTTCAAACTGACATGAGCACCATGTTTCCATATAGAAGTAATTTTTTTTTTTTTTGCTGACTCAATCAATTTCTTGGCATTATCCTCCTTTTGTCTTCTAATAACAATCCAATTATCTGTTGCTTCCATGATCTATACCTTTACAAGCTGAACATGGATCTTCTATGAGGACATGGTTTACTTTTTGCTCTCTACTTGCACATGGGTGTTACTATTGCTTATGTCCCTTTCAGTTCAGTTGTATGCATATAAAAACCCATACTGTTTGAATTGAATGCTATTCAACAAGCTCTGTTTCTAATTTGGCAGCCCAGCAGGCTGGGAGCAGTCTCTTCTAAAGGATCACCTTTAGAGTAAGTGCATATTTTCACAAAATGGAATGTGAACCTCAGTGCATCACATGTCTTCCTCTGACAACTATAAAGCAAGTTTCAAACATATGCAAGCCATCACCACATACTAAGAATTTTGTTGTTGTTGTTGATTTTTTGGTTTTTTGTTGTTGTTCTTGATTTTTTGTTTTGTTTTGTTTTTTTTTCCCAGGTCCCATCTGTGATCTCTGCAGGTACTTTCATTTTTAGGAGGACTTTATCTCCTCTACCTATTGTCTCTAACTGTGGGAGCAGAGATAATAATTTTCTCAGACAAGATGGCATATAGAACCAGATTCTCATTGTCTGTATTGTTGTCCTGAAATCTTGTCAAGCTCAAAGGAAAAAAGATATTTAGTATAAATGTAAGGCCCTATCCCAGGTGATAATCAGTTTATTATGGGACAGACAATAAGCTGTCTAAGGAAGTGGTATTAGAAAGCCTGAAGTGATTCTTATACTATTTCTCATAGTGACAGAAAATGTACAGAGATACCAGGAAAGCAAGAACAGAATATTTTCTCCTCTGCTCTTGTCTTAGAGGGTCATTTATTGTTTTTCACTAAATTTCTTTGGCATGACAGTAGTGTCAGAAGTCCAAGCTGAAACTTAGAGACAGATGTATGTCCATCCTTTTTTAAAGCATCTTGAGAGTACCTAATATGATTTAAACCTTAAAAAAAGGTTTTTACACTCAAACCCAAGTTTTATCCAAGGAGATCTTACCAGTAGAATATTCCAAATGAAGTAAAAAAGAATTTTCTCCCTTGAATGCACTGTAGATTTGCAGGACGGATTGTTTCCTTCAGTCTTTTTCTCACCTAAATTATATTTTGGGGGGATATAAGACACTATGCATGAACTCTGCATAACACCACTGTTTTGTTGGAATAGATCTGACTCTTTTTTTTTTTTGAAGGCTATTTCACAGAGCCTTTTAAACAATATCTTACCTCATTCTCTATGCACCATAGTTGCTCCTCCTTTATCACTACACCGATATAGAATAATTTAATCCCCTAGCTCCATTAATGTTTAGAATCCGTCACTTTTCAGATCCATGTTGTATTTAACAAGTTCACACATACATATTTAAAGAACAAGGCATTTTTTCACATAGTACGTTTAACAACCCTTGTCAGACATTTCCATAAGCGTCTGAAAAACAGTCTTAGCAGTCTGTACATGTATTTTTACCCAGTGCTTACAGACAAAGCTTCTGTGGCATCTGGAACAATCTGGAATTATTTTGAGAGATAATACAAAGAAACTTGGTTAGCCTGGCTGATAGACTAACCAAATGTTATTGTCCCAGAGGAGAAAGGGTTACAAAATTTTGTATTATACATTAAAGAAGTATCACAGATTTTGTGCTGTGTCCTCTTAGCAGGCATCAAATGTTGCAGTTTGTAGCATCTGTCCACTGTAATCCACCAGCTTCAGGACTTGAATCTTCATCAGACTGTTGGGAAACTGCACTTCCCTGTGAATAATAAACCATTACCTTGCAATGCAGAGCACAAAGAAGGCGGCTATATGTTCACATCACCAGAGAGATTGCATTGGAGTGCATTAATGAGCTTCACTTTTGTCAATATTAATCCACAACTGTGTAAATAGACATTGAAACCTTTGTTTTTGAAGCGACAGACCATTTAGCAAGATCCATCTTAAATCTGCTGAAATATTGAAATAATTTAAACCAATTTAAAATGTTAAAATTCCTAGTATGATTATTTGAATAATATGCTTACTCAAGTTAGAAAAAAAATCCTTCCATGTCTTCTGCATTTAAAAAAATGTGTGAAAGAATGCATGGCAGATAGCAGAAATAATATCACCAGAATATAAGCATTCCTGAGTGGAAAAACAGTTCTAAAGAAAGCTGTCAATAAGAAAGGGGAACCTTTCATCCAGAAATGTCAGGTCTAACGTGGCAAAGCTTAGGGGCTGAGGAACAGATTATCTGCACGTGAGTAACTTTATGCTACTATTGCCTTCTGCAATATCTTGTCAAGGCTTCTGTTCCTCCCAAGATGAACAAGATAGGTGTTAATCTGAAAAGGAATAGATCAGTAGGGTGTCAGAATATAACAAATTGAAATCAGGAATTAAATTTTCTTCAGTTCCATGGTTTCCTGAGAGTTTCCGCTCAGACACACATTAGAAATATGTTACATACCAATGCATCCTTCTAGTGAAGAAAATTAGACTCAAATGCAAACCTAAAGAAATTAAAAAAAAAAATTATTAAGAACTCTGTTGCTTTCAAAATTCAGAGTATTGGTTACGGATCTGAATGACCTCGAAGGTCTTTTCTGACCTCAGTGATTCTATGATTCTACCTGGAAAAACAGCACCTCTTCACATGTCCTTCGTGAGATTATTTCTACTACAGCATGATTATAGACCCAGAAATTAATAATTAATCTCTTAGAGCTGCAGGATTTTTTTTTTTTTTTTTAAAAGGAAAAAAGGCAGAATAAAAGATTGCATATGTGCATTTGTGTAAAAGGTTCCATACAATTGCTTGAATATCTGAGCCATAAAGCCACCAGAAAGGCAAAGTGCATGCCACACAGGCAAGGCTTCTGAGTAAATGCAAAATTCATTGGAAGGATAGGTAATCTTTCCTCATGTCTGCAGACTTTTTCTCATTTGCACATATATATACACGTAAATCATATATTATCTACTCTTTGTAGTCTGTGAAAACCAAAGTATAGATTAATTAATTTACATTTCTTTGCTTCAAATGAGAGTAATTACATAAAACTGAGAATTGAAAAAGAAGTGTTTTACTTCTGTTTTTCAATGCAATTAGATACAATTAGCAGCAAAGCAAAATATAATGGAACATTATTTCAAAGCAGCACAGAATTTTTGCTAATTCATTTCTTGGCACTGGGAAAAAAATAAAATCAGTTATCAGCCAGTGCTGTTGTGAAAAGTTGTGTAAATCTAAAAACATTATGAGCAGGTAGAAGGGGAAATATAAGCAAAAGCTGCAGAAGGACTGGATTAAAGTTTTCAGGCTGAAATACTTTGTTTGCAAAAACATTACTATCTCCTTCAAACCTTAAAAATGGTAAAGTAAGTCAAGATTCTTTAAATGAAACTGAAATTTCTTGGTTTGATATGAAAATTCTTGTTTCCATTTGAAATTCAGGCCTCCTTTTAAAAAAAAGGATTTTTGTATGTAATACCCAAAGTGATCACGTAAACAAATTACATTTAAACATCTCAGATTTTTTAGTATGATTTTTTAAAATTTAGTTTTATGACAAGTTTTAAGAAATAACAGATTTTCTGTAAAATTAGAACCCAGTATGATCTCCTATCAACAAAGTACCCAGTATCTGAGTATTTAGTACTTTCAGTTAGAGGTGACTTTTATTTCCCCATCTCCTCAAAAAATGTTTGGTTTTCTTAGCCTTCAGTTTTCCAGTGGGAATGATACCTCCTTGTAATGAATAAGTTATCTTAATTAGGAACTCTTGTTATTTCATTGCTTAAGAATCTCTAGAAAAATACCTTCTAACAGAATTAGGTCAAGCAACCCTAAAGGGGGTTTATTTTCTGCCAAATTTCTCTACTCTTAAAGCAACAACTTTTTTGATTTGGTTTGGTTTGGTTTTTTGTTTTGTTTTGTTTTTACATTGGGTCAGAGTATTGGACCAATCAGCATTTTCTGCAGTCAATTTCAGGACAATATTTTAAATAAATTTTGGTAAACAGGTCATCAAGAGGCTTAATAAAGCTCCAAGCACATGCAACTGTACTATCACAATTAGTTGCTGTCTCAATTTCTTTAAAATTGAAAGTTGATCTGCAAAAACCCAGCACTAATTTCTCTATAGAAATAATACTGAATAATCCCTGAATATAAGAAACACATATGCAAGTACTCAGAGAGAGAGAGAGAGAGAGAGAGAGAGAGAGAAATAACCTGTTATAAAAATGTTTCTGCAAAAATTATGCAAGTGTTCAGATACATGGTCTCCTCAAGCCTCCTTAATATAATTAATACTTTTTTCTCTCTTTAACATTTTGAAGGTCGAGAATAGAGCAAAGAAGAGGCATGTCATTATCATTTTTAGGATTACTTATCTATTTACTCCTAGAGATTGTAAAAATTGAAAGTATTGTGATGAAATCAGCAAAAATCACAAGGACACCACTTATATTGAAGTGTCCTGCTAATAATATCATGCCAATTGCAAATACATGCCCATTTTAGGTTTATTGCCAGCAGCACTTTATAGTGGTCTGAAAATAAATTTCTCTTAAATTACATTAGTTTAGGTGTATCAAGTTTTTTTATATTGGAATTTTTTTTTAATACATCCAGTTTTCAGACATACTGAATTTAATTATACATTTCAAGATGCGAGGAAATCTGAATTAGATCAGCAGCAAAATGATTCTTGCAATAAGATCAGGACCTGGTTTTTACAGTGATGGAAGCAGCCTGAAGAAAACAAGATGACCAACTGAAACCAAAATGCTCCACTACACTGATTTGCCTAAATGACATTGTACCTCTACCAGCTCCTTAAAAGTGGAAGACATCAAAATGGACAGCAACAAACAGGTAGATTTCAGTCTTGCAAAACTTTGTTATCCACATATACTATTCTATATAATCATTCAAGAAAAATAACTAAAATATTTTCATGATCTGGCTCTTCTGAGGGGCAGTTTGCCTCCCCTTCCTCCACTGTCTTCAAGCAAAACAGAAAGTGAGCAGGAATAGCAGTAACCATCAAGCTACAGAGGTGATCCACAGGCTTGTCAGAGTGGGGCAGAGAGTCAGTTCTTAACTGTACTTTGAGAGCTGCAGCAAGAAAAAAAGGCTATTTTCTAGCTGCCATCAGAGAGACTTGTGGCAAGTTATGCCCAGAGTCAGTTCCAGATTTACCCCTCTAGCATGTGGCTCTTGTTGAAAGAGAACACTCAAAATTTAACTCAGCCAGAGTCAGGCAGGTGATGAACTGTGTCTTTTCCCTCATTCCACAGCCCCTGCAGGTTCAGAAACACCCACATTTCCTCAGGTACAAATCCAAACAGCCTGCTTTGACAAATAGGAAGACCCTTTAAAAGGAAGCAGGAGGAAAGAAAGAAGCAAAATATCAGCAAGAAATAAAGTATTAAATCATCATCTCCCTCACTGCAGGATTAGGTGCTAATGCTTGTATTGTGGAAAAGCTGTCCCACAGAGATACAGCCATGGTTTGTTAATGTGAACTCTTTCATCTCAGTGTGTACCGATTCTCAGAATTCAGACTCCTCTTACACTTACTTCATGTCTGGCATAATTCCCAGGGCTTCAGTTTTCCTTTTGACAGCAATGACTCCTAAATCATCAGCTTTTCTAAGCACAGTTTATGTGCATCCTCTCACATCACATTCTAGAAGAGATATATATAATTTTTAAAAAATCTATGGTTACTTAATTCACCACTTTTAAGCTTGGATCCAGAGGACTTTCACTTTACCCGAACTTTAAAATTTGCCTAATATTAAAATTTTCTGTGGTTAATTGTTACATTTGATAAATTTTTTGGGGTGGGGGAGAGGGCTGAATATGATGAATTAAAAATGTACTACCAACATGATAGAAATTCCAAATATCGCATACTGTGAATACAGTATGATTTATCCAATCTTTTAACAAAGTACTTTAATTTTGTATAGATTGAGTCCCGTTCAATTGCAATCTGTTATAACCAGTAGTATTAGTTCAGTTTAGCAATCTCAATAAGAATCTTTAATAACTGGTTTTAGTAAACTACTATTAGTACCAATGTAAATTCACCTGGAATAATTCTGGTGTGTAGATAGATATTCCATTGTGTTTTCACTTGGGTTTTGGGGCAGGTTTTCTTTCAGTGTTTTCCATCATCCCGGACTGTCATAGCTACTACAGTGAGTTCTTTACTCATTGAAGTTATGTTGTTTTCCTATTTTGTGGAAATATATATCCAAGATCCTGTGATAACTTTTGAACATGCTGGGCAAGTTCAGCCACAGCTGATGGAAAAAATATTGAACTCTCAAAAATTGTGTGAAAAACAGTCTTCCAGTACTCCCACAGAGGGAAAACGGATAGGTTGCTCATCAAATACCAGACAACCTACCTGGAAGAGCTTAGACCCCAGAGAGAAAAAGAAGCTTTGTTCAGCCTTCACACTGTGACCTGTTAGCCTTTAAACCCTAAGGAAAAGGATTTTCTTGGGACCAGTGTCCACCCTTTTATTTCTTTTCCGTTCTGTGGAGATCAAAAGCATGTTTTATTTACTGATTTGGAAGACAGGGTAAAAAAACAGTAGATTAGTGACATCTGCTTGAAGCATGTCATAGTTGTGTAGTTATGTAGATTTACCCAAAGTAAATATTTACTCCCCTTGCTTTATCTGTCAAGGTGTTGGAGATTTCAATTTAAAGGCTCAACATTTTTCCAGTATTTTTTCATTCATGGCCTGGATCTTCTTTTAAAGATTTCCTAAGATATTTTTTCCCAGTGCCTTGATATTTTTCTCAAATATTAAGCATTTTTGTGTTGTTAAGTAAGGATCAGCCTCAGTAGTGTTGTACAAGACATCCATGCATGTACAGTGTTCAAGCCTAAAAAGTTTTGTCGCATCTGCATCTTACAATAATTAGTGGCTTCCCACCCCCCCCACCCCC